>CAUYON010026186.1:0-124172 GCA_963573935.1 Arctocebus calabarensis | reverse complement strand
CTTAGAGATCTAAAAATAGATCTGCCATTCGATCCTATAATTCCTTTATTGGGTATATATCCTGAAGACCAAAAATCACATCATAATAAAGATATTTGTACCAGAATGTTTACTGCAGCCCAATTCATAATTGCTAAGTCGTGGAAGAAGCCCAAGTGCCCATTGACCCATGATCGGATCAATAAATTGTGGTATATGTACACCATGTAATATTACGCAGCCTTAAAGAAAGATGGAGACTTTACCTCTTATATTTTTACATGGATGGAGCTGGAACATATTCTTCTTAGCAAAGTATTTCAAGAATGGAAGAAAAAGTATCCAATGTACTCAGTTTTAGTATGAAACAATTTATAGGTTTCATATGAAGGCTAAAACCCAATTATAGCACAAGAAGAAGGGGCAAGGGGAGAGAGAGGGGAGGGGAGGGGGGAGGTCGGGAGGAGGGAGGGTGATTGACGGGACCACACCGATGTGCATCTTATAAGGGTACCTGTGAAATTTACTAGGTGTAGAATATAAATGTCTTAACACAATACCTAAGAAAATGCCCTGAAGGCTATGTGAACCAATTTGATGAAAACATTTCAAATTATATATAAAACCAGCACACTGTACCCCACGAGTGCATTAATGTACACAGCTATGATTTAATAAAAAATAATAATAAATAAAAATTGATATATGGAAAAAAAAAAAAGGTTGCAGCCTCCGTCTGTGGCTAGCTGGTAAACAGATGCACCCAGAGAACACGAGGAGGCTGAGCTCGCTGGAAGTTTTGGAAAATTTCCTTTACTTCAGGTGATACCCTGTGAGCAGCTAGAAAGTGTTACAATTACAGATAAGATGGAGGAGGGAGGAGTGAGAGGCAGGGAAAGGACTGCTTCTTGCGGGATGGGAACCCTCCCAGAAAGTGGCCGGAGCACCACGTGTAAAACTTGCTCTGCGAACGGGAGGAGGCGGCGCCACCTGGGGGGAGGGGCTGGGGGGTGTGAGGAGGAGGGGTGCGGGGTGGGGGGGAGGTGCCCAGAAGGCGCCGCGCTCCGGCCAGCACCTGGATCGCAGCTTTACAAATAAAGGCAAAATAAATAAATTATAAACATCCCCTTGGATGTGTCTAGTCAACAGCCTAGACGTGTCAACGTCCTAACAGCCCCAAATGTTTGCCACGATGGGTGAAATCTACCAAGCAGAAACAAAACCAACATGACCAAGCTTGAAATCAGCTCAGCAGCTCGGCGAACCCCGGGACACAGAAATGCAGACCCCGGAGCGGGACTAAGGCCGGGCTTGCTGGAGTCGGCAGGTCGGTCCCTGGTGGCCGAAAGACGGACTCGCCCTAAAGGAGTGGGCGGCCCCAACACGGCTGCAGGACACCGAGGCCCGCGACAGAGAAGGACAGTGCGGCACAGGGCCACCCAGCTCTGCCTTTGGGTGGTGCACGCAAAAGTCGCAAAATGTCAGCAAATGAGCAGCGTTTAAAGGCCACTCATCGCGGCAAAGGAGGACCAGAATATCCCAGGTAAAGCGCAGGTCAGCCTGACACGTGGAGGAAGAAAACCCACTGGCTTCCCCCAGTGCCTTCAGCAGAGCCACTCTGTCAACTCGGCATCGTCTGTGCCCAGACACACCCAACAGAGAAAGGAACTCCCTTACCTCGTCCCCAGAGCAGGAATCCCTGCAACTAGGATGGAGCTGTCTGTGGGAAACCACTGTTCCTGTCAGTAACAAATAGAAAATCTACAAAAGGACCCCCAAAATCTATTTGAAAGCATTGGAAAGCCGCTGGGGCCCCCTGGACGTGGGGCGAAGGCCACGGAGAAGCAGGGAGCCCGCTGAGCGGGCACCCAGGTCCCGCGGCCTCCGGGTCCGCGCCCCTGAGTGGGACGGAGCGAGCGGGGCGCCCGGGCCGGAGGTCACCACCGAGCGCGGAGTCCCCGTCCCGGCTGAGCGTCCGGCCCCGAGGCCGCCACCGAGCGCGGAGACCCCACCCCAGCTTCAGCCAGGCTCACAGGATGAAGAGCCAGTCCGGGGACGGGGTGCTGGACCCAGCGAGCAGGGAGGGAACAGCCAGCAGCCCCTGGAGGAGGCCGGTCTTTCCTCCAACACTAGCTGCAAGGGGCGGAAAGCCAGAAGGAAAACCTCAGGACACAGTAGTGAATTCTCAGCAAGTCATAAAAGAATCCAGGACTGGCAGTCAGATCTGCTGTGATCGCCACAGGCCTGGATTGAAACACCCAGCAGAAGGGACACCCGAGCCTTGCCCAAACCACGGCTCAGCCTTGGATAGCTGGGGCCTTGACTGGGCGAAAGGGAGCAGGACCCCACTTGACCTCCCAGCCCGGAATGCCGTGTTTGGGAGAAGATAATACCCCAAGATTGCACAATCTTTCACACATTGTCGCATTTGGGGGTCGGGGGAACAGGGTGCAGGGAAAGAGAACCACATGACCAAAACTCAGGGGAAAACAACCCAGTAGAAATAGACCCCCACTTAGATGCACAGTATTAAAATTATCAAATAAGTAATTTGTAGCAGCTCATATAGCCTATGGCTAGGAGGAGTGAGAGTTTTAAGAAATACCTATATAACTCAATAATGGAACACCTAGGTGAAAAGGGCATGGAGAGAGATTTAGCTCTCCCAACAAGCATGAGAGCTGGAGAGATGAGCGCAGTGGGGAACTGGCAGTCTCTACACCTGTGGTCTAGAGAGGCACGAGGTCAGCCAGTATATTAGGCTGGAGGAGACGGCAGTCGGGAGCATGCACATTCTATCAAGACCCACTTGCTCCATCTCCTCTCCTGCCTGCAGAACGCCAGCACGGCGTCTCTCTGCTGAAGATTACCAAGCTCTACTAAAGACGAAGATCTGTCTTTGTAAGAATATTGTTTTACTCTAAGACTCATTCTCTCCTGCTAAAGTAGAGAGCCCTCGGGCACCTAAGAGAAATTGTTTCTGAGCAAGATAGCTTAGCGGTCCACGTCTGGAACCTATTTAAGCCGGCACCAGACCTGGACGGTCCTGGGCCCTGACAAGTGGTGTCAGAAGTAGGCTGTGACAGTAATTTAAAATAGTTTATGAGGATGTTCGAGGAAATGATGGGAAAAATAATGAAAACTAAGTAATTAGTCAATAGAGAATACCCAAACTAAATACAGAAAGGAAATGGGAGAGGAACATGGAGAAACAAAGGAGGGCCTGCGGGACTCAGGACTAACACCTGTGTGACTGGAGTTCCAGAAAGGGGGGGCGAGCACAGTGAGGTCCCCATCTGGAAAGATAATAAGTAAAAACGTTCTGAACTAAAGGGAGATATAACCAAGCCATAACCCTATGAGGTTCTGCCAGTTCCAAGCAGGATAGATAGAAGGTAAAAATCAAAACCCTCCACAAAGTGGTCAACACACAAAGGTGGTCACCGTAAGGAACCAGGCCTCCTGGACTGACATACACGTGGGGCACGTCCAGTCTCTGCAAATCAAGTCAACTTCAGGAGGTGGTCAGCTCCGGAGACTCCGCTATCCTACCCTTGCATGTGAAAAGTTTGAAGCACAGCTAAAGACTGCTTAAACCAGTAAGTCACAGCCAGAGAAGTTTTCCCAAACCATAAAGCAACGAAAAGTTTTAAACCACATTATATTTCTTTAAAGTTGACAAATCAATTTTTAAAAGACAAGCAAATCTTACTTACTTTTCCAAGTCTAAGAGGCTTCAAATTACAGGATCAAAACCCCAGAGCCCTGTCCTGGTCCCTGCCACGTGGCTGCACCCTCCAACACTCCCGAGCACCTCTCCCTGTGGGAGCTGCACATGGGGAGCTGCACGCCCCGACTCCTGAGGGCATTCTCCTCCTGAGACTTCTCCCCACGCAGCCACAGACTGCCTTCCTGGTACAGCTGGTCAGCACTTTGACTCACCCACATGTCCTCCCAGCCCTCGACGTCTGCTGCTTTGCACCTGCCCTGGACGGCTAACCCGATGCCCATGTTCAGGCGTTTGTCGGCATAGGCCCTGTTTGCAGACTCGTGTTTCTGATGGGCAGTTGACTTCACTCCACCTCAGGTCCTGGAACTGGTCAGCACTCTGCGCGCTCAGCGTGAGGCCATATCTGAAAAGACAGAGGGAAAAGCGGATTTCCAGGCAAGGGGCTCTGCCAGCTCAACACACCTTCCAAGCCCAGACATCACGCAGTCACCCAGTTGCACGGGGTCTTAGAAACATAGTCTGAACTTTCCCACCTCTGCAACATGAACAGAGGCTGAGAGGGTGAACGCAGAGCACCCCAGAATACATCCTTCCCATCACAAGTCCTGTCCCCTCGGGGGACAGGTGTGCTGAGGAGAAATGGACCGGAGGGACCCTCAGGTGCTTCTCCACCACTAGCTCGTCTGCTGTTCCCATCTCTTCCTGCCAACAGGACAGGTGTATCTCAGGGAGCTAACTCCTCAGACCCTGGGTCTACTGCAGCACCAGTCTGTGAAGTCTCCACAGCCCAGCCCCAAGTCCCCTCTCTGTCCAGGGAGAGAGCGGCTGGGTGGCTCCCTCTCAGACGCCCAGACCCTGCAATGAGGCACACCCGTCCCCAGACCCGGCATTCCGAAGGAGAGGCTGAACTGACGTGTCGAACTAGGGTCCTCACATAATTAAGAGATTTCCATTTATAGAACAAAAGGATTTCCCCTAAGGTGATCGCCTATATCTGTCCATAAAAGAAAAGCAGATATCAGGTCTCTTGTACACAGACACACACACAGGCACACACGGCACACATACATTTTCCCTCCCTTACACTCTGGTGATACCCTGCCCCACAATAAACGCCACCCAGGGACATAAAAGGAGAGAATTCACACTTCTATTCCTGAATGGAAAAATTCAACACTGTCACATACCAGTTCTCCCTAAACTAATAATATAACTTCCACCAAATCCTAATGAGACTGTTCTAGAAATTTGAAAAAAAAATTTTTTTAATTCATCAGGAATCTTATATAAAGAAGAAGAGAAAGTATTACACACAGAAAGAAGAAGAATTAGGAAGGTTGGTGCTATTAGACAATAAAAACACCCAAACAGTAATTACAATGGTCTAGAAACAGGTGGGAGAAATCGCTGACTGTATCAGTGGAACACAGCGCACAGGAGACGCCGGTGCACACGGGAATTTGATCCGTGGCAAGGAGGCGTGTGAAACCCCGGTAGAAGAAGGCTGCTCAGGACGTTCTACTTCGGGCAAGTGCACTGCTGTTAGGGGAAAAAACTGATCCTTATCTCACAGCTGACCTTAAAATAGATTATATGCAGACTCAAGTTGAAAGGGGAAAAAATAAGCCCATTAAGATAAGAGAAATAATTATGTGACTATTTCTATAATCTATAAGTGGAGAGAGCTCTGAGAGGCTGACATCAAAGCAAAAACTGTTAGTATTGGTTGGCATGAAAATGTAGAAAGCCTGCGTGCCAACGAGGAAATGCTGTTTATTGATTAAAATGCAAATAGTAATATAAATATATTGGAAAGGAAGACGTGTGTGATAGGAAATGATTAAATCCCCATCAATCATGAGGAAACGAAGAGACCTCATCTCCACTGCTAAAATCAAGAAATTGAGAAATACTGTGATAGAAAGGATTTGGGGAAGGGGGATATGACATCAACACTTGAGAAAAGGGGGTGCACTCACTGCTAGAAATGTGAGGACTATGAATTGTTGCAATTTCTTCAATAGACTGAGCAAGTATACAAAACTACATACTCATCCATCTTTCTATATCCCTACCCCAAAGAGCAAAAACCACCAAAAGGTAAGTACTAAGTAGGCGCATATACAAGAGTTTTATTAAAGCCTGGTTTTAAGTGACCACAAAAAGGAATTTAAAACAAAATAAAAATGGGTCTCGGTATACAAATTGTGGTACAATGCCATGGAATCCACTAAAAAGGAGGAGTTGGAATTCGATGGAATTGGATGATTATCTCTATTACTTGTTTCTTCTGCATTTATGGTAAGAAATGTATGTAAAGTATAAGAAAAACAAGAGGTAGGGAAATGCATATAATATATTCATATAAAACAATGAACTAAAAATGTATATGTCAATATTTGCAAAGTATTAAGTATGCATGGAGCTGGGAATGACATGAAATTTAAACACCACAATTTTAATAATTTTGGAGAGGGCTGAGAGAGAATTTCACAGGGATGTTATGATCCAAAATGAACAGGGATGGAAGACCAAAAAATTAAAAGTCTGCGAGAAACGACTCCATGTTTGTGAAATGGCAGAGTTTGAGTGTCTCCCAAATGCTGACATTTGTTACCACAGGGCTGGGTGTTTGGCTGAACTCTGCTTTCTCCTGGTTCTTTGATCTGAGAGTTTTACAACGTTACACGTGATATCATCAGAAAGTAGACGGCTTTGGGCCGCCAAGACGAATGGATCACGTTGAATCCAAAGCAAGGAAGGAAATACTAAAGAGCTGAGAAATGGGCAAACTTCCAAATTTTTTTGGAAGATCAGGCATGTTGATTGATTTAGGTAGGAATAAAAAGAAGAAAAACACAAATTAGTGATATCAGAATAAAAGAGGAGACTGTGGTAAAACAGACATAACAGAGTTAGGGACATTGTGAACAGCCTCGTCACAAGGGTCCAACAGTTTAAGCAAAAACAATGAATTCTGTTGTTACACATCACTTCTGAGACCACTTGTGAGGGCCCAGCACTGGCCAGGTCTCGGGCCAGCTTCACTAGGTTCCGGACGCAGACCGCTAAGTTCCCTTGCTCAGGTCCAGTTTCTCTCAGGTGCCTGAGGGCTGTCTACTTTAGCTGGAGAGAGAGAGAGAAAGAGTCTGAGAGTAAAGCAGTCTTCTTAGAAAGATAGATCTTAGTCTTTAGCAGAGCTTAGTGATCTTCAGCAGAGAGACGCCGTGCTGGTGTTCTGCAGGCAGGAGAGGAGACAGAGTCAGAGTAAGCGGATCTGTGATAGAATGCGCATGCTCCCGACTGCCTTCTCCTCCAGCCTAAAATAAGGCTGACCTCGTGCCTCTCAACACCACAGGTGTAGAGACTGCCAATTCACCACTGCTCTCATCTTGTGAGCTCTCGTGCTTGTTAGGAGAGCTAAATCTCTCTCCATGCCCTTTTCAGCAAGGTGTTCCATTACTGAGCTATACAGGTATTTCTTATAACTCTCACTCCTCCTAGCCAGAGGCTATATGGGCTGCAACATTCTGTGAAAAGACAAATCACCAACTTAAGGAGAAATAAAATTTAAAATGTAAAGAGATGCAAAATAGTAAAAGAAATTGATTTAATAAGTTAAAACCTTTCTACGAAGCCTTTCTGCAAAATGCCAGACCCAGAGACCCTTGGTGGTAAATTCTATCAAACCTTTAAGAAAGTAAATAGAGGGAAAAAGGCACTTCCTAACTCGTCTTCATGAGGCCAATTTTACCCTGAAATTAAAGTCAGATGTGTCATCACAAGAGAAAACTAAAGAGTATACTCTGAGAGAACATAGATGCAAAATAGTTTAGCCAAGCATTAGTGAATTTAATTCAGCAATATAGAAAAGGATAGAAAAAAAGGGTAATACGCTATTTGCCAATATCAGTGTCAATAAAAACAATAAGCTCTCTGCACACTGGAACCAGAGGCACCCCATGACCCTGTTGCCACATATCTGGGAAGCCCACAGCCACCCTGGGGGGTGAGCTGAGGGCTTTCCCCTGAAGACTGGACGCCTGGCATGAAAGCCCCTCTCTCCAGTCCCAGGGAGACATTATGGGGGCAAGGGGGGGATCTGGCCATTCCAATCAGTCAAGAAAGAGAAACTAGAGGCCAACAGATTAGAAATAAAAAAGAAAATTGTCTTTATTTGCATATGGCACTACTGTAGATATAAGAAATTATACAGATGCCCTAAGACAGTGGTTCTTAACCTTCCTAATGCCTCCTAATGCCGTGATCCTTTAATACAGTTCCTCATGTTGTGGTGACCCCCAACCATAAAATTATTTTTGTTGCTACTTCATAACTGTAATTTTGCTACTGTTATGAATAGTAATGTAAGTATCTGATATGCAGGATGTATTTTCATTGTTACAAAGGGGTCACCACCCACAGGTTGAGAACCGCTGATCTCAGGAAAATTGGCCAAAATAATAAGCAAGCTTAGCAAGGTTTTAAGGTGTGTGGTCAATATACAAAAATAAACTGCCTTTCTATATGCAACAATTGAAAGTTTAAAAAAAAAGTACATGCTATTTACAAGAGCATCCAAAAATCTTAAAAACTTAGAGATTATTCAGTATGAGACCTGCCCTTTGGAAGTTCTAGGAAGTCATTGAGAATGATGAAGAACACAGTAAGTGGAAAGCCGTGTCACGTCCAAGAGCTGGGAGGGTTAACACAAGAACGGCAATTCTACCCGAATTGATGGATAGATTCAGGGCAATCCTAATCAAAATCTAAAATTCAAAGACATGCAAAGAACCTATTTTACAAAAGAACTATACTATACGCCCTGGTCTCAAAACTTACTATAAACCTATTATCTAAGAGCCGTGGCAGTATGGTAAAGACATAAGAATAGACAAATAGATCAAAGGAATCCAGAAATAGATCACACTTATATGGTCAATTGATTTTCAACAAAGAGGCCAAGCTAATTCAACAGGGAAAGAAAAAACTTCCCAAGAAATGATGCTGAAATACCTGGATAACTGACCTTACCTCACCTCATAAAAATTAATTTAAAATGAATCCTAGACCTAAACCTAACACTGAAATCATAACTCTCCCAGAAGAAAATATAGGAAAAATCATTATGATCTTTAGTTAGACAAAGAAGTTGTAATAGACACAGAAAGTCTATATCTTAAAAGGAAAAAAATGATAAATTAGAATTCAAGATTATAATCTTTTGCTTATCAAAAGACATTGCTAAGAAAACAAAACAGAAAGCCACATATTAGGAGAAATTATTCTCGATACACATATTTGATAAATTCCTGATAGTTAGAATTTTAAAGTAACACAATTTAATAGTGAGGAGATAACCCCAAAAATAAATGAACAAAGATCTGAGCAGATGTGTCACCAAAGAAGTGATTGCCAGTGGCCAATGAGCATGTGGCCAGGTCTTCAGCACCACTGGGCATTAGGTAAGAGCACACTAGAACTTCGATGGCTACCACTACACACCCATTAGAATGGCAAAGAGAAAAAAGAAATACGGCCGGGCTCAGTGATTCACACCTGCAAAAGCACGAGGATTGCTTAAAGCCAGGAGTTTGAGACCAGCCTGAGCAAAAGCATTCCTAGAAACAAAAAGAAAAGAAAAGAAAAATTAGCAGGGCCTTTGTGGTGCACCTGTAATCCCAGCTCCTCAGGAGGCTGAGGCAGGAGGATCACTTGAACCCAGGAGTCTGAGGTTGCTGTGAGCTGTGATGACACCACTGCACTCTAGCCTGGGCAGGGGAATGAGACTCTGCCTCAAAAAAAAGTGAGTGTCATAAAACACGTGACATTTAGCATAAATGCCACTCTGTCCTAGTTACTCTTTTGTGCCCACACTGACGGAGCACCTGGAGATTCAGCCCCCAGGAGCACTGGCATCATCTCACACTCTGATCTCATCTGAGCTGGCCTGGTGCCTGATTAATGAGTTGTGATATCATAGTTTGTGAGGACGCATACTTAAGCAGGGAGAAGGCATTAGGCAATGTTAAAGTCAATGCAAAGAGAACAATAAATGAATTCTAAAGAGCACAGAAGGAAAAATATCTTAGGTATAATGATTTTTTTCATAAAAACAGTCCAGAATTCCTTAGTACATATGTATTAACATTCCAATTGATGAAGAAAGTTCTGTTTACAATCATCTCCAATCTTGGAGAATAAAATGAAGAAGATGCTAGCCAAAATAAAACGTTTCCTACTAAAGAAAGTGATTTTTGCCCCTTGAAAAACAGAACTAAAGTGACACTCCTGATGCCTGAGTCATGGGCACACACAGACCCTAACCCCACGGGCCCACATTGCCCGTGCACACCCACCCACGGCACACGCGCTGTGCCTCTGGATTCCTGAAGCACCGACCCCCAACCTCCCTCATAAGCTCACTCCAGCTTCAGGTTCTGGCAACACTGTCCTCCCCCTGGGCCACCTGGGGCTCTATCCTCAGCGTCCCCACATCCTGGCAGCAATGATGTCATTGTCATCGCTGGCTTATCTGTCTCCTCCTAGACACTGGCAATTCTGTACTTTACTTTGAGATCCTGGGGATTCATGGCCTACTAAGCAGGCAGACTGTGGGTAATCCTCAAATGTTAACACCTAGAATAAGAATGACCCACATGGTGGAGGAAACCCCAAACGCAGGCAGGAAGTCTCCTGGGCATTTCCGCACAGTGCCAGGCCTGAGGGTGGGGAGCAGGTGGACAGGGACCTGCCAGAGCTTCCCCGGCCAAGGCTGCAGCACAGGGTAGGGGGAGAGGGAACACCTTGCTCCCTCCCCAACTCTCAGGCCCAAGCTCCAGCCCCCCCCCCTAGGGTCTCTCAGAAAGCTGCAGGTGAGGGGTGACATGAAAACCAGAGCACGGGGTGCCAGCCAGGTGTCAGAAGGCCCACAGTGAGGAGGAAGAGCAGGCAGGAGACACTGCGTGAGCCCGGGACAGACATCTGGGGGCTGGGCCTGGGCACCTGCTCATCCAGAAAAGGATCTAAGCATGAAGTTACTGCAAAATCAGACACACTTTCTCCTGATGATTTTCTAAATTGAGTAAAGAAAGATATTAAATCCAATTTATAATACAATAAATTCTCCAAATTTGAAAACCTACTTTATATTCTGTAGAGAAGATTCAAGATGGGGGACACTTACCTTCATGCTCACGTGCTGGACAGATTGCTTTTGCCCAGGAATACCTCATTTTATAGTCCCATTTTTCTAAGTGATATCCTGAACTAAGGAATAATTTAGATAATAAATCCATTTCAATTACTGTCCATTAGAAGACAGGAAAACATTAAGCCCAGCCCAGTCTTGTGGAAATTAAGGGCCGCCCTTTCAGACGAGGCTCACTCAACGCACACTGGGTGACTCACACCTCTGTAGCTCAGCTCTTTCTTATGGAAAGAGTACTCCATGTTCAAACAACATGTTTCTCTCCACGCTTGTGAAGGACAGAACCAATTTGCCTTTGAATCTTCCTATGGCAAAATCAGGCTCCCAAACAGGAAGAGATGACCCTGGGACCATAGCTGTCCTGCCTCCCCAGCTTGTCCTGGCTCCCATTTTTTGATGTCCTTTCCTTGGCCATTCTATAGCTCTTCCTATATCTCCAAACAGACACAGACAACAACCAACTTTGGGGGCTGGGAGACCCAATTTCACATCCTCTGGAGAATCCAACTGGCTCAGCCAGGTTGGGTACCACCTGGCGCTATCAAATGGGAGGAGTGTGACCGGGCCACCCAGGGCAAGCATGCCATCGGGCCACAGACAGAGCAGGCAGCTCAATGGCCAGGCGACTACCCTACACTGACCGTCCCCAGTCATTTCCCCAACACCCTCCAGGAAAGGACATTTTGGACTACAGGTGGTCCCCAACTTACAACGGTTCAACTTAGGAGTTTTTTAGCTTTATGATGGTAAAAAAGAGAACTCTTTCAGTAGAAACTCTATTTGAACTTCCATCTTTTCCCGGGCTAGTGACACGCAGCTCGGTGCTTTCACACTGCGTAGCAGCTGCAGCCCCAGTCACAGGGTAAACCATCTGTGCACAGCCTGGCCACTGAGGCTCTCGTGGGTGTCAGCATCTTGAAGGTAGGTTGCACCGACCTCTGCTGCTCCATGGTTGGGTGTCCTCAATACACTTTTTTACTTGTATTTTCAACTTAACTAGAGGTTTATGGACAAGTGTAAGTCAAGGTGTCAGGAGGCGGGAGAAGGCATTTTTCCTGTTGCATGCAATTCACTAGCATACATGTATCTTAACTATCCTGTATAAGCAGTGAGGTCACGGGTAGAGGCCGCTGATTCCGTCTTCTGTGAAGCTCCTGTCATCACTCACGTCCCGGAGGAGTAAATAATTAAACAGCAAGGATTTGGTTCTTCATCATTCACACTCATAATAATTATGGGAGATTCATCACAAATTTAGTAATTCCAAGGGGCTTTCAAGATAACTGATCAGAATTCAAAAGAAAGAATTGGTGATGTTGGTTAAAATGTGCTTGTTTGTCCTGGGAAACTGCACCATACACATCCTCTGTGCTGGGAGAATGGAGACCCACGTGCTCCCCAAACGCCACTGCCCCCTCTGTTGCTGGCTCGCCCTCGTGATCCGACCCCAGGCCTGCTTCACAGTGGTTTCTGCAAGCCTGCCAGGAAATCTGTGTGTTCAACTCATTGCCCTGGGGGTACACGAAGGTGGGAATGTAAGTGGCCATGGGAATGATGGGGATAAAATGATACTCTCTGAGCCACAAATGGCTAAGAAGCTGGGATATAGTTAACCTGACAAGGTGCTTAGTTTCAGGGTGCGCCACCAACCCATGTCTATACAGACAGGACTCAATCAGAAGATGTATATGATAAAGTGATATTTTTTCTTCCGAGTAGAAACCTCGTAGGGGGATTGCTGGGTCAAATGGAAGATATAATTTGAAATCTTTGAGAATTCGCCATACTTCTTTCCGAAGAGGCTGTATTAGTTTGCAGTTCCACCAAGAGCATAAGAGCGTTCCCCTCTCTCTACATACTCGCCAGCATCTGCAGCTTTGAGACTGTGATGCTGGCTAACCTTCCTGGGGTTAGGTGATATCTCAGGGTGGTTTTGATTTGCATTTCTCTAATGACTAGAGATGATGAGCATTTTTTCATGTTTGTTAGCTGTTCGTCTGTCTTATTTAGAGGAGGTTCTATTCATGTCTCTTGCCCAGTGATACATGGGATTATTAGCATTTTTGGTTGATTAGTTTGAGTTCTCCATAGATCCTGGTTATCAAGCCTTTGTCCAACTGGTAATATGCAAGTATATTTTCCCATTCTGAAAGTTGTCTGTTTGCTTTGGTTGTCCCAGTTCAATTTATAATCACCAAGACGTGGAAACAACCTAAATGTCCACCAACCCAGGAATGGATTAACAAATTGTGGTCCATGCACACCATGGAATACTGTTCAGCCATAAAAAAGATGGTGACTTCACATCTTTTGTGATATCGTAGATGGAGTTGAAACACATTCTTCTTAGTAAAGTATCACAGAATGGAAAAGCAAGTATCCCACGTACTCAATACTAAAATGAAGCTAGCAGACATTAGTAGAAAAATGTGTTTCAATTCATATTGGGGGAGGGGAAATGAGGGAGGAGCGAGGGAGGGTGCTGGGGTGCTCTCACTGAATGGGCATGGGGTTGGGGTGTCCGGCACACCTTTTGTGTGTGGGACATAGCCACAAGAGGGACGCTCCTAACACAATCAAATGTTTTGGCCTGGTTGTTTGTACCCTCACATTAACCTGAAATAAATTTACTTTAAAAAAAAAAAAAGTGTGTGCAACAAGAAAGAAAGGTCTTCAGACAGAGAAAGCAGAAGGAATGAGAGGGTGAGCTCACAGGAAAGAGAGAATCTGCTATAGGGAAGGGAGAGGGATTTGTCCTCCGCCCGGATGCTCCTGCCACTGAGATGTCAGCCGGCATGGCTCTTCAGAGAGGTCTTTAATGAGCAGACCACAGGAGGGGCTCCTGGTCCCTGCTAGGACGTGCTGTCATTACGGCATTTATCACTACTGATTGGGGTGCTGTTTTCCAGTAGTATGCGAACTGCATGGGACCTGAACAGTGTCATCTGACACACAGTAGGCACCAGCTGTGTGCTCAGGGAAGGGAGGACGGCAGGAAGGACCAGGGAGGGGCTGCAGGACGCGTGCCATCTCTCTGTAGACAGCCTTTTAAGGCATCACTGAAAGAACTCAAGACGCTGACTTTCTCTTTCCCCAAATAATCACCTGAACCAATACTTCACTAGGTTGAACTTACTCCTGAATTTTCACACTAGCAACACATCCTGACATTTCAAGCCTCTGTAACTTTCTGTTGCCCTTCCCCCCACCCCTCAGAGGGCCATTCTCTCTCTCCACACACAAACCTCACACGCCAGTAATCACTCCCCTCCACAAAGCCTCCTCGACCACCCTGATCACCCTCTGCTCATTAGAGCCTCTGTCTGTGCCACTCTTGGGGAGCTCTCACGTCATCCTCCAGCTCGTGGGTGTGTTAACGTTTACCTATTTACCACATTGCATGGCTGTACCGAAAGCTCCCTGGGCAGAGGCCTTGAATCGGACTTTCTGGAGTGCCAGCATCAAACTTGCACAGAGCAGATGCCTGGTCATTCTCCATCCACGTATTCATTATGTGAGGAGCTGGTTTCTCTCAGGAATCAGAGTTTTCCATGTTTTGTTACAATACTAATCTTAAAAGCCAACATCGAGAAGAATACAACTAAAACAACCAGAACCATGAGCTGACGTACATTACTATCACTTGCATCACAAGTGATACATTTCTTCCAGAACAGAAATGGCAAAGTCGTAACCTGCTGTGGGGCCGTCTCAGAGCAGCCTCTGCTCGGTCTCTACACCCTCCATCCTGAATGAAGGGAGTTAGTCTGCAAATCCTGCTGAGACACCTGTGGGCTGTGACTCAGAGGCTTTGTCCTTACTGTCCCAGGTCCTGGCACTCAGATATTGGCTAATCCAGCACCAGTCATTATGGAAGAACTCAATTGTTTTCATTACATCACAGCAAAGCTTTCTCGAAAACCTCAGATCATTAAATAATAATAGCTATCATTTTGTTTTTAGCATCTCTGTGTTAGGACCCATTTTACCTAATTTAAACCTTACACGAACACTTTGAAGCAGAGACTAAAACAATGAACAGAAGAGATTAAGTAACTCACCCAAGTTCAAAACACTGGTAAGTGATAGAACTGGTTTTCAAATGCAGCCTTTCTGATTTCAGATAAAATGATAAAAGCTTAAAAGGAATGATCTTCAATGGTTAACTCTCAATTAATCAGGACATTCATTAAACACAGCACCCCAGTCCCCAAACGTGTGACCTCAAGTGAGTCAGCAGGCCTGACGGAGGGCCCAGTGCGTGTGAAGGGCCCTGAGCAGGCCAGGACGTGCCTGGCGGCCTGGGCCCCACCTGGGGAGCCTGCTCTGTGATTCCCGGTGGTAAGGGAGGGCTTCCTCTTCTTGCCCTGATGGGTAAAGTGACCACAGAGACCTTCGATATTCACACTCAGTTGTCAAACACGATTACCTAAGAGTTTCTTTTCAAAAACGATCCTTCTCCAGCCAATGTGGCTTGACGGAAGACAGGAACAATAGTCACAAAGGGAATTTTGAGAGTCACCTCGAAGGCCCAGCACAGTCGAGTTTGTTTCATGTTAGTTCCTATCACTTCTAAACCCAAGATGGTCACCACAACCACACTGGGCCCCCGAGCGTTTCCGAGTCCTGACTCTGCTCTGCCTCTCATCAAGCACCATGGGGACCCTCCTACTCTACATCAGGACTCACCTTAAGTCATCCTTTCAAAGGTGTTAACTAATCAACCAACTAACTCTGCTGCTGGGTCCATGAATTAAACAGCACAAGCAGAGGGTTGGGCTGTGCAGGTTCAGAGCTGATCAAGGGACAGGACTAGGGTCAGGCTTCCCTCAGAAGAGCCTGCCCTTTATCAGGACACACTGGATGGTCACCATCCCAGGGCCGGACCCTGCCTCTCCGGCTGTGAGGTCAAGTGTCCAGTCCCAGAGCAGCAGAGAAGTGCGTGGGCACTGGCTGCCCCTCAACCCCTCTCCCAGGAAGAGTTTCTCAGTCTTAAAGTGTTTTGAAGATGTAGCTTCAAGATGTTTCACCCTAAATCCCCCAAACCCAAGGGCTCCCCACCAGCCTCTTCTGTACATACATACTAGAAATTCTACAGTTTCCACTGTGCCATCTAGAGCTATTGGTAAAAAATACTGAAAAGTAATTTTACAATATACTTCTAGTTTAGAAAGCATTTGAGCAGAATCAATAGTGAAAGTCTGCATCAGAATAGCATAAATTGTTCAAAAATAAAAGTTGATTTTTTATGAAAATCACTCACCATCAAAAATGATATATATTTTAATTTACATAATCAAAAACAATAAACTCTGTTAACATATGTCAAAATTCATCTTACTGGTATACCTTAATGTAAATTTAAAAGTGCTCTCTATTGATACATAGACACACACAAAAAAATTGTACCAGAAAAGTCATAATTAGACTAATAGCTGTGGCATCAAAAATCTTGTAATTGAAGTAGAAACTACAAAATGAGCTTTGTTGCCGTAGAATCTACAGTCTTTTCTGTGGAATTAATACTATAGAGACCCATAAAAGATTAATCAAGACAAGGAATCAATAACTTCTCAAGTGCTAATAAGGGCTCTGTGCTGCGATGTGCCGAGCAGTTTATCACGGTTAGCCGCATGGAGATTTATGGAAAATCCATAGCTGAAGCTGAAGCATGAGGTAATGCAGCACTTAGTAAATGAAGCCAATTAAAATTTATGCTTGATATCATGCATTCCAAGATCTGGAAAAATCATTTTGATCCTCCCCATTTTCTTAGGGATAAGAAAGAAGAAGTTAGTCGTGTCACCTAACTGCGTTCCTAGGGAATAGCTAAGAAAATCGCAATGCTGTTCAGGTGAGGCTGCTCCTGTATTACAGTGGGAGGCAGGAACGGGCACTAAAAATTAGATTTTTTTTTTCTATCCTCTTGTTCATCCAAGGATCAAATTTTCCTGGAATTCTTTGTGAAAGTTATATAAAATACCTTTTAGGATCAGTTAGGTCTGTACTCTCAATCAAGCTGATGGATCTCCAGGCCATGTGAGCAGAGGAGTTAATGGGCAGTTAATAGTTCATAAATTGTAGGGCTTGGCCTGTAGGTTACGTGGTATGTTATTAATTAAAAGCATCAAATTATATGTTTAGTAAATTAATCTTTAAAGCAATATTATAATCACAAGAATGTCTAATGAAATAGGCCACAATACACATTTCCGTGAACTTGGGAACATAAGGTAACTGTGAGTAACGGCAAACAAGCAGGTTCTGGTGGGTCTGAGTCTTCCTCGGAAGGTGAGAAGGTGCGTTCAAGGTAAACTGAGGCCATAGAGCGCGCACATCAACCGAATCACCAGGGAGGACGCACGGGGTGACTGAAGCCTGCTGGAACCAAGGACCAAGGTGTACAATGAAAATATATGAAAAATGTGAAAAAGGCAAATTTTCTTAATAAAACACAAACCTCACCACCACACCAAAGTGGCAAATAATACTTTTTAACTGATAGTGTGATTAATGGTTAAAAATAAGTAAAGAATGCCCAGAGAAAATTCTGATATTTTGTAATGTTTTCTGGTCCAATTATATTGGGAATTTAAAAACATGCAGTAAAGGTTGTTAAACAATGAGACAGATAAACCTTATTTAACAGGGGCGCTGCCTTGAGGGCCCCCACACACGCCACCGCCTTGAGCCACTGTCCACACTTGTTCAGAATGTCCTGCACAAGCCCATCTGCACTGGCAGTTTCGGTGACATCAAATCCCTTCCAGCAGGGTTTATTTTCACGTGGGACTGGCCAGAAACTACACAGAGGCGAGGGGAGGAATTCAGGATTAAGAACAAAAGTCTCCTGCGCAGAGGAGCTGCTGCTGCCCTTGCGCCCCCCACTAACAGAGGCGCTCACATCACACTGGCTCAAATAGTAAGAAAATGCATCGCACCTCCTGTAGCTCGGTGGGTAAGGCGCCGGCCATTTACACCCAGGGTGGCGGGTTCCAACCCGCCTGGGCCAGCTAAACAACGACAACTGCAACAAAAACATTTAGTCCCAGCTACTTGGGAGGCTGAGCAAGAGAGCTGCTTGAGCCCAAAGAGTTTGAGGCTGCTGTGAAGTATGACGCCACACAGTCTACCAAGGGCCACATAGTGAGACTCTGTCTCAAAAAAAAAGAAAAGAAAGAAAATGCACTGCACCACATAAGAGCCAGTCCAGAGAGGATACCGGAGTTGCCAGTCTCCTTTGAGTCAATGGACTACTGATCAGTGGTGAGAGGATTTATTCACAGAAACAAAAAATACAGAGAGAACCCAGGCAGGGGAACGAGCTCTCTTGCTCCCTTTCGGAAGTCTGTGTCCAGGCCCTCTGCTCAGGGGTACATGTAGTCTCAGGGGGTGTTCTGCGGAACTCAATGTTTACCTCTACTACTGTACGCCTTCCATAGTTAGGCCAGCCTTCCATTCAGCAGCAGGGGGCTGGAACTCTCTGGCCTTGGAAACTTACGTGAAATTGACCAGCCCTAGGAAAGGTGGGGTTTCCCCGTGTACTGGGAGGTCTGGCCCCTCGAGCTACTGGGGCCTCCCAGGGACCCCCGCCTACCCTCCAGCCCGCTGGTTCCCACGGCTGCCCCGGCACCAACACCACCAGGGCTAAGATGGCAGATCTTGGCACCACCTGTCCTGTGTAAGTGTCACCTGGGCCTGCACTGCGTCCTCCAGCCGTGGGTCCCCACGCGGCTCTCCGCGTCCTGAGAAGGAAAAGGCCCAGTGGGGACAGCAGAGCCCAACGTCTGCAGATGGTGGGAGGGGAGGTTTTCCATGACTCTCCCTTAAAAGTAAGGGAGAGTTTTTCTTAAACTCCCAGCAAATTTCTAAGCTTCGTCGGGCAAAATTAGGTCACATTCTCATTCCTAAACCGTCAGTGGCAAGGTTTCTGGGGTCACCTTAGGGCAGCACGACCCACGCTCACGAGGGCTCCGTGGACTAGCATTTCTCCAAAGCTGACAAGTGAGGGCTGAGACCGACGGAGCTTGGAGCACAGGGCGTGTGGTCAGAGCTCACGGGCAATTCATAATTCTCTGTCATAGCCGAGTGCATCCGAGTGCTTACCTACGCACTCACCTAGCAAGTCCTGGCTGAACAGTTTAATTACATCACACAACTGTGAGGAGCTATTAAGTTACAGTTCAAGGTCACAGCCTCCTAATCATGGGATAATTACCTTTGTTGTATAAGTCACATTTCGATGAAATACAAAATTTACATGGCAAACAAATATCTAATTACATAGCGAGTTCAATGTAATTATTATTAAATAATATGCCAGATATAAAATCACTTCTCACTGTGGTTATTATGATCAGTCTTGTTATTGCCAAAATTTTCACACCTTCTTATGTCTCGTAAAAGAAACAATTCTAAAATAGCACAAAGTATTCAAAGAAAATAACATTTTTCTGCTTGCTTGACTTTTTTTTGTCTTTATAAAAATGAACCCTGGATCTTTTCACCAGGGTTCAATGCAAAGCACTTCAGAATAAAACAAAAAGACAAAAAGACAAATGAAAAACAATGTAACATAGAAGAACAAAAGAACATAAAAAGAAAAATAAAATCTTCCCAAATATCACATGCTCTCAAATTTTTTCAAAAAAATTCTGAAACCCCTGGGCAGCACCTGTAGCTCAAAGGAGTAGGGCACTGGCCCCATATACCAGAGGTGGTGGGTTCCAACCTGGCCCTGGACAAAAACTGCAAAAAAAAAAATTCTAAAACCCAAAGACACTGTAATAAATGGGAGAAGCGAGGACTCCAATTAAAGAATGGCTGCTAACATTTTCAGAATTTCTGTATGCAAAGATGTTTCCATTCCCATCTCAAGGGAGCATAGATTGTCACAAGATTATCACAAGCCTCTTTATCAAAATTATTTACAAAGAAATGCTCAAAGTTCACTATTTCAACACTTTATAAGGAGGCAAACATGTACCCCTTTTGTCATGGACTTATTCTTCCATAAAGTAAGAATAAAACAGGTTTTTCTTTTCTTCTTTGTTTTTTTTTTGAGATAGTTTTACTATGTCACCCTTGGTAGAGTGTCGTGGCGTCACAGCTCACAGCAACCTCAAACTCTTGGGCTTAAGCGATTCTCTTGCCTCAGCCTCCCAAGTAGCTGGGACTATAGGTGCCCCCCCCCCCACAGTGCCCAGCTATATTTTTGTTGTTGTTGCAGTTGTCACTTGCTTTAGCAGGATCAGCCAGGTTTGAACTCCCCATCCTCAGTGTATGTGGCTGGCACCCTACCCACTGAGCTACAGGTACTGCCAGAATAAAACAGTTTTACAAAAAAAAACCTGTATGACCAGTTGGCACCAATGCCCAATTGGACAAATAAAATGTTAAAAATCAATAAATCTGCTCAGAATGATTGCCTTTATGTGCTCTATTATGTTGTAAATACTTCCTTTTAATTCTTGGTCACTTTTTCCAAAATTACTTTCTATTCTTACTTCTTTAACCCTGTGAATATTATATATACTAGTTTCCAAGACTTTGGATTCTGGAAGTTTTCTATCTTTGCCACACATCTGAAAGCCTTCATGCATGGTCTTTTCCATGACCTCAGAAGCTCATTGTCCACCTAACAGTGAGAGTCCTGTCCTAAGTCCAGGAAGACTGAGAAAACAGGAGCTGGCACAGACTTCTGTCCAGAACCAAGAGAGGAGAAGCCAGAGGGCCGTGTGGGCCAGTCGGGAGGCTGAGGAGGAGGAGGGGCGCCACACGGAGTCACCTCTGCAAGGGCATCACCAAATTCTGGATTGTTGGTTAGCTCTAATTTTCAGTCACCATGAGAAAATCCCTGGGCTTGATTTGATTTCACCCCTGTTAGTGTAACATCTTTGTCTCAACACCCTCTGTCATAAGGCTTCATTATATGCTCCCTCTCTTTATAGGCACTAGTAATAATCTAACAATAATCATACTCTAAGTAATCTAAGAAGGAAGACTTCAACAGCACGTATGTTTTAGCTTTCGACAGCATAAAAGTTTCCTCCATTCTTTCTTCTTGGAATATTCTAGAAGGTCCATAGGTAACCCTAAAATAATACATGCCTATATCTCTCTTCAGTTCCTTTAGATCAGCGGTTCTCAACCTGTGGGCAGAGACCCACAGGAACTGTTTTAAAGGGTCGCAGCATTAGGAAAGTTGAGAATCACCTGCTTGTCCTCACCATGCCTTTAGCAAAAGGGTAGACAGTGATGACGTTTGCTGAGGTGGGGAAGACTGGTGTCATCACACGCTAAGTGGAGGGAAGCCAGTAGTTAGGGTTGAGATGTGATTAATTAGAGATGCCTTTGGGACGAGTGAGTGTAAACGACCCCGAGACAGATGGACATACAACCCTGGAACCCTGGGGAGGTGCGGGTTGTAAGTATACAGCACATGAACTCACAGGAGTCAAAGTCACCTGGAAAAGAGAGAGAAAAGCTGAGGTCTCAGCCCCAGGTCCAGAGGTCGAGTCAAGGGACAGGGGCCCTTGAAGGAAACACAGAAGCAGTCAGGAGGTTAGGAGACCCAGAGGCATGGGCGGCAGTGGCCCCGAGACTGCGTGTGCCCTGAGCAGGGTGGGAAGACCTGACCCGGACACAAAACAGGAGTTGGGATTCACAGTGCACTGAACTAATTTTTAACACCTGAAAAGAAGAGATTATCCTGCTTTCTTTGACTGTAAGACCAGCCTGAGATGTCATCCAACAAGTGAGAACAGCCGACAGAGATGACAGTGGCTGGAGGCAGTGCAGCTGATTCCCAGGGAGGGCAGACAGGAGATAAAGACAGCAGTCCCGGAGAAGTTCAGTGGCATGGAAACATTGGCAGGAAAGTCTAAGTTTAGTTAGACGGACACGGGTAAAGGTTGGATTGAAGAAGGTTAAGGAGGAAAATGTTTCTTAATGAAGCTGACAGGAGCCCAAGAAGGTAGTGCTGAGGAGTGGGCAGCAGACCTGGGTGTGACGACCCCCAGCAGCTTTGCCAGGGACCCCGAGAGCAGGCCCCCATCAGCAGTGTCAAGTGAGTGCTATGTGCAGAGAGTGCCCTGAATCTGAGAGGCCACACTGAGGTACAGAAAGGGACTGGCTCCTTGGAAATGCTATGTTCCTGTCACAATGAACTCAAGGTGAAAAGTAATAAAAGCAAAAATACCCTTTAGGGAACAGTATCTACCATGGCCAAAATATGGGTAACCCAGATGCCCATCAACAGACAGGTGGATGAGCAGTGTACTGTATTCAAACCAGAGCCCAACAGACGTGTGGAGAAGCAGTGCACTGTATTCAAAATGTGGATAACCTGATGCCCATCAGCAGGTGGATGAGCAGTCACTGCATTCACACCATGAAGTACCACTTAAAATAGTGATGATGTTCTGACCCAGCGATGAACCTGAAAGACACTGTGGCCAGGGAAGAGCCTTACCAGGTCATGGTTCTGCCTATGATGTCTGCCCAATGCACGTGGTCTGCATGGGCAGAAAGCTGGCATGTTCCAGAGGCCAGGGTAGGGGGTGACGGGTGGAGGGAGGACAGACTTCCCTTGGGGGTGATGAAAGTGTTTTGAAACTAGAGAGGGTGATTACGCCCCTCTGCGAATGTTCCAAATGGCAGGGAGTGCTTTAGAAATGATTTAAAATGAGGCCGAGCGCAGTGGCTCACGCCTGTAATCCCAGCGCTTTGGGAGGCTGAGGCAGGTGGATTGCCTAAGCTCAAGAGTGCAACCAGCCTAAGCAAGAGCAAGACCCCGTCTCTAAGAAAACTAGCTGGGCATTGTGGTGGGCTCCTGTAGTCCCAGCTACTCAGGAGGCTGAGGCAAGAGGGTTGCTTGAGCCCAAGAGTTTAAGGTTGCTGTGAGCTATGACACTATGGCCGTCTACCAAGGGTGACAAAGGAAACTGCCTCAAAAAAATAAAAGCTTTAAAAGCATTAATTCTGTGTCATGTGAATTTTACTTCAGTAAATCTATTTTTGCTTCATAGAAAATAATTCCCTCTAAATCTTAAAAAAAAAAAAACTCACAAAATGCAGCATGAAGGGGACAACAAAAAGACAGGGTCACTTCCCACCTTTGTGTTGCTGTAAATCGTGTGGGCCAGAACAGCTGGCTAAGGGCTCCCACTCAAACCAGCAGCCTGGCACCTTCTCTGCCTCCCCCTGTGCCTCCGTCACCTCACATGAGCAAACCCACAAATGAGCAAACCCACAGTGAGAAAACACACGGTGAGCAAACCCAGAGGGGAGAAAACACATGGTGAGCAAACCCGCAGGTGAGAAAACACATGGTGAGCAAACCCACAGGTGAGAAAACACACGGTGAGAAAACACACGGTGAGCAAACACGCAGGTGAGAAAACCCGCAGTGAGAAAACTCGCAGGTGAGTAAACCCACAGGTGAGAAAACCCATGGTGAGCAAACCCACCGTGAACAAATCCACAGGTGAGCAAACCCTTGCCGCCTCGCTGTCCCCCTTTGCTCCAGGAAAGTTGTAGCAATTTGTCCCTGTAATCCTATGTTCTTTACAAGGTCCACCCCACCGAAATGTTTCTAGACTGCCCAGCCCTGAGGGAGGAGGGCGTGGCCGTTCGGGCACCAACGGTCGTTCCACTCGAGAGGCCGGCACCTCTTATTTATTTACTAAGTAAATATCCTTCTCCCGAACAGGAAGGACTCCTGAGGTGCAGTCAGAGCAGAATGGAAGGCGTTCTGTGGTGACGACTGGCGTTCTGTGGTGACGACTGGCGTTCTGTGGTGACGACTCGCGTTCTGTGGTGACGACTCGCGTTCTGTGGTGACGACTGGCGTTCTGTGGTGACGACTCGCGTTCTGTGGTGACGACTGGCGTTCTGTGGTGACGACTGGCGTTCTGTGGTGACGACTGGAGTTCTGTGGTGACGACTGGCGTTCTGTGGTGACGACTCGCGTTCTGTGGTGACGACTGGCGTTCTGTGGTGACGACTGGCGTTCTGTGGTGACGACTCGCGTTCTGTGGTGACGACTGGCGTTCTGTGGTGACGACTGGCGTTCTGTGGTGACGACCCGCTCTTCCTTCTGCTGTAATTTCTTGCTTAGCTAAGCAGAAGTGAGGCTCCTGCTTCCCCGGCACCAGACCAGCACCGACTCGGGGGACAGCACCAATGACACAACCCTCTTGGTAAATTCCTAAATCCCAACTCTGATGAACAAACAAAAAGATGCTCCCCAAAGCCTGGTCCCCCAAACAGGAAGGCATTGAGCGCCCTGCGCACGTGGCTCCCTGGCCTGGCACTTCCGACACCTGCCCGCCCGGTCCCCTCGGCCCCACAGCGGCTCCTCACACGCTCCCGCTGGCGCTCGGGCTGCACATTGCGTCACCTCCCGTTTCTCATCCCGTGTCCTCCTGGACTCTGCTGTCCTCGCCCTGGACTGTGTGTTATTCACCGATTCCCACCCCCAGGCTCAGGCAGGGCGCTCGGCGGGGGCATCGTTCGGTGGAGGCGGCACCGGCGTGAGTCACCCAGGGTGCAGCAAGGTGAGCGGTGCGACAGGGAGCAGCATCGCCAGGAGGAAGCAGTTCACGGTGAAGGTGAGAGCAACGTGAAGAGCAAGGCACGTGCATCTCTAAACTGTGCTTTACACGGTGGAGGCACGCGGACCTGGGTCGACTCCACACGCCGTCGCGAGCGGAAGAAGTCAGATCCGCGAGGCTACAGCGCCGGCACGTCGAGAGGCGCTACGCCACGTGCCGACGCCACGTCACCACGCACTGTCACGTCGAGAGGCACTACGCCACACTGCGCTTCATCACGACGCAACGTCACGTCCAGAGGCGTACGTGGCACACCGTCACGTCCAGAGGCTACTCCAGGCAGTCGTGCGTGTGAGTCTGGGACCAGGCAAAACCCACCTATGGAGACAGATTCAGGACGCACCTGAGCAGGGTGAGGGCGGCTGAGGAGTGACAGCTGGGAGGGACTCGTCTGGGATGGCCACAGCCTGCTGTATCTCACCGGGGCCTGGACACACAGACAGACGTGTGTTAGAACTCGAGCTGAGTGCCTGAGATCTCCAAATGTCGTGGAAGTAACATGACCTCAATGGCATGTGCCTGCAAGTCGGTGCACTCGCCGTATGACTCATTGGTCTCCAAATCTCAGACTGTCCGCTTGCCACATTCCAGAAGGTGTCGAATGAAGGAGGCTGGGTACCGGGGTCAGGGGCTGCACCCTAGTTCCAATCAGGTTTCTAACTTCAGTGCCTTCTTTGTCCTGTAACTGTGGACAAGTCACTTAACTGCTCTGTGCCACATCCTTATGTTCTGCGTAGAGATGACAGTGCCTGCCCTGCCACTTTACAGAGCTGAACTCGTTTCCGACGGCAGGGGCTGCCAGCAGGCAAGCCCACAAATCTATCCTCCTAAATAAGGTCATCTTGTGATCCTCGTCTTAAAGAACTAAAGCCCTTGGACAGAGTCCAAGACAGACAAGCCCTCACTACACTGTCCCCTTTGGTGACTGTCACTAACCTGCCAACATGGTCATAACACCAAATTGGGTCAGTAGGAGCAGCTGTCTGCATCACCTTCTTCATCAAAGATGACCTGTGAGAAGAGGGAGACTTAGGACAAAAAAGACTTCACATCTCTCCAAAAGAGTGACATTCAGAACTACTTTCTACATGTCCTGACAGGCCAAGTCTTGGTGATGTCATATGATCAGCAACCAACTGTCCTGACTTGGTGGCTCCTCCAAGACTCTGAGGACTTCTCGGGTCCAGGCCTGATTTGTTTTCCTTTGGGCCATCTTCTGGGGAGGAAGAATCAACTCTGGGCGTCTTCTCCTGCCAACATGGTGTCACCTGACAGCTTGCTGAGGCTGACACAGGAAAACTACATCTGTCAAGGGTCTGTGCTCATGACACACCCCCAGCACTGGCACCCTGCAGTCTCTCAGAGTCCTTGAGGGCAGCTCTGTGTGTGCTGAACAGCACTGGTGCAGCTTTAGTCCTGGCCAGTCCACTGGCCACTTGTGTCTCACTCTGTGCAGTGAGCCAGCGGCCACACCTCATCTGTGGTGACAACAGCGCTCAGTGTAGCCCTAGAACCTGCGTCCTGTCAAGGAGGGGCAGAGAGTACCCGGGCCTGAGGACACCTGAGCAACTGGCTGCAGGTGCTACAGGAACTGCCAGGTGCCAGGGCAGGTTTTGCATCCCAGGCTTCCGGTTATCTAGGTAACAAAGTTGCTGGTAACCTGGGAGCATGTGCATCATATGTGTGCTCCCAGAAGAAGCGCAGTGGCCTTTGTGAGTGGTCCTTGACACCAGAGTGACTCAATACAATGATGCCTCAGGTCCCAGGAAGCCCCGGGCACCATGCAGAGCCCAGAGGGTACAGTGATGAGTAACACAAAAGCAGACAAGCAGGCAACTCCGCATGGCCACCACTGGGCAGGGGCCCGGGCCAGGCACACAAACGGCACTGGGGACGTTCAGAGCCACAGGCAGCACAGGCCTCTAGTGCATGGCTATCAAAGACATGGTAAGGGTTTTAAGAAAAGGAAAGACAGCCCAGTTTCCTGGCAGCCACTGTGCCCACAGGGTAGGATAGGCCGCGAGGAGCAGCCTGGGCAGCAGCCACAGATGTGGTGACAGGCCGAGGCAATAAGGATGAAAGGCCAACTCCAGAGGGTTTGGCAAGTTCAGAGGTGAGTCTGAGTGTTGGGGGACTCCTAGGAGTCAAAGGGCCTTTAAGTTTTTTTTATTCAAATAAAAGACATTTACTTTTTCTAAATTAATCAAAGTAATGAACATCTTCTCAAGATTTGTTTAAGTTTTATAACAAACATACAATGCAGAGTTATTAACTGTAGTCACCATATTATACAATAGATCTCTTGGATTTCCTCCTATCTAACTGAAATTTTGTATCTTTTGACTAACTCTTCCCCAGCCACTGGTTACCAGGGTTCTCCTCTCCAAAGGGTCTTCAAAACCCTCCAGCAGAAATGAGCAGAGGCAGGTGGCTCCAGGCAGACACCCTGCTAGACATATAGATTCAGGAGACATCAGCATTTACTAATGTCAAGGTTATGGAATAAGGTCACGAACAGGGGGATGCATAAGAGAAAAGGGAGGAAGGCCCAGAACAAAACCCTTCAGGGGAGCTTAGCAAAGACCTGTGCTCGAGCGAGGCAGATGGAAGCAGAGACCACACAGAACGAATCTCCTGTTTGCCCTGGTCCCTTTTCAGAACAGGGACCCCTGTCCCAGAAGACACAGAGCATCAAGAGGACCAGGGACAGAATCTGCAGGTGTGGGCTGTGGGGTGGTGCAGCTGTGCAGGAAGGCGGGGCCCAGAGGGCAGGTGTGGGGGTGCAGGTAGAATAAGGAGCTGGTCTCAGAGGAGGGAGCCAAGGAGAGACATGGTAGAAAATCAGAAGGTGAGGGGAAAATGATGCCCCAATTAAATGAGGGCACTTACCATGTCCAACAGTGGCTGAGACAAAGGTAGCCCGTTCTCTGTTGTTACATTAACACTGACATCTCTAACCAGTTTTGTAACTCTGTATTTTAATTGTAAAATTAAATTATTTAATTATATTAGTATTATAATTTAATAATTATTAATATAATTAATAATTTAAATTATAATAATCAATTATGGCATTATTTGTAGGAATGGGATATTTTCATGCACATTCTTGAATATGGCTCGGTGGTATTTTGTGGTCATCCTGACTGCGTCACCAACCCTGATTTGTTCTCCCCGGTCAGCAGGGTGACGTGGAGCTGTATGAACAGCCACATATGTGATCATTCCCTGAAGTGCTAACATCAGGCCTACTGATGACCACCGAAAGCTGGACGCTTGATGTACTTATATACCTGCCGGATATTTCATTAAAAATCTCTGTAGATCATTGAAAATTTGTTTAATCTTTTTTAAAAATTATAAAGCCTACATATTTTGAAGGCCTGCCAATTATCCCAATTATCGTGGGTTTGCCCCATTCTAACCCTGTTGTGAGGGTTGAAGTGAATATTGTACATTCCCAAGAGCCAAGATAAGATCAAACTTGTCTGAGTGACCACTCCTCTTTTCTGCTTCTTTGAATTCCACTTTTTAAGTTCCGCACATAAGTGAGGTCTCACACTATTTGCCTTTCTGCATCTGCCTTGTTTCACTTACATAATATCCTCCAGTTTTATCCATGTCATCACAAATGACGGGATTTCCCTCTTTTTCATGGCTGAGTCGCAGTCCATTGTGTGTGTGTTAGAGACTCATCGTCTCTATCCACTCACCCGTGGACGGACACTGAGGCTGCCCCTCTCCCGCCTGCATGGAGGTCCCAGGCCATGGATTTCTTAGTTTCTAAGGCAGCTTCCAGCAGAATGATTTGGTGGATATTCTTTGTAGCTATCACAGGATTTTAAAAATTCTTATTCTTACTGAATGTGCTTACTCTCACACACATACACACACAGCCCTTGAAGCCATGAGGTCTAGATTCAAGCTCAGCTCACCTAATGATTTCAGCATAAGACCCTCTGGGAAGAGACTTCTGCAGGTTCACACCAGCTCCGTTCACAGAAATGCTCAACTTCCTCACATCTCATAGAATCATGGTAAAAAACAAAATAAAATGACAATACTTAGGAAATACTTACGAGAGTGTACCATGCTGAGGATTGCTAATCTTAAAGGTCAAGAGGCAGAAAGGATCTTGCAAACTACCTATAAGTTAGAGGCGAAAGCAAACACTCTCACCAACGCCTGCAAGACAAGTCAGCACGTGTACGAAAGAGGAAAAATCAAAACTTCCATTTCTTGTGCTTCCCACCAGCAAACCTGACCATTAGTTCAAGAAACCCAAAATGCACAAAGGCCAAATTTCCTCTAGAGGTGGAAACACTTTGCTATGAGGCACCGACACTATGGAAGGTTTTGTGTCATTTGAAAGTGAATTTAGCTTACTTGTGTATCACCGAGACGTAGCATAATCACTAAGAATAAGAAATAATTTTTTAATTATGGAAATGTATGAAAAGTTGACAAAGTAGAGGCATTTTAAAACACTTCCTTGACCACTTAGTAACATTACTCCAGTATCTAAGGGGACAGAGCTTGCTATGTCCCATGTACACAGCAAGAAAAAAGCTGAACAAACTGAGAATCAGGGTGCTCTCTTGGGTCCCGAAGACCCGATGGAAGGCCCGAAGTCACAGGGCAAACCTCTGCCTGAGAACTGAGCACTCGAGAGAGCGTGGAGACCCCAGGGAGGCCGTTTCACCCACCACGGAGGGGCCGGGGGCCGCACACGGACTGCCCTAAGAGCAGAAAATTCCTGGGGCCACACATTCATTTTACTTCAGATCCATGAACCCCACCTGGTTTCAAGGTAAAGAGCCAAGAAATATCCCCATGTCCTGGGCCAGGAAAGGGGAAGAGTGAGAATTTTGAAACACACCCAGAGCAACTCCACCATCAGTGCCCACGCCCAGCCCCTCCAGCCTTGCCACCTGCCCACCGAGGGAACTTGAGGACCTCAGAAGTGCTCATCTGCTTACAGAAGGACAGAAGGGGAATGTGCAGACAAGGAGTGGATGAAAGTAAAATAAAAGGGCTCTCCTTCTCCTTAATCTTTTCTTATCCTGAACTGTTTTTTCAAAATGCTAATAGTGACAATGTATTGAGAGATTGAAATGAATGGCAGCAGAGTGTCAAGGGGCAGACAGGAGATGGTAGGAACACTTTGCTATGAGGCGCCGACACTATGGAAGGTTTTGTGCCATTTGAAAGTGAATTTAGCTTACTTGTAAATGTATATCACCGAATGTAGGATAATCACTAAGAAAACAAGAAATGAGAAAAAGGATCATATAAAATGCCCAATTAAAGAAGTCAGAGAAAGGGGAATTTTTAAAAAAGAGGGAACAAGTTCAACAAACAGACAATAGTTCCCAACATGGTAGGTATTAATCCAGCTCTATCAATGATCACCATAGTGTGAGCAGTCTAAACACACCAGTGAAAAGACAGATCGTCAGAGCGGACTGAGAAAAATGAGACTCAAGGTCACGTCACCTATATGTCTCTGGCCGGCTTCCTGTTCTCCTGATGGATCACAGTACAAACTTCAAGCTTTGTAAATGTGAAACCTAATTTGTTTCAGCATAGGAGTAGCTTATATTTTTATTTCATTTGTATTACTGTAAAAATACTGGTAGTAATAATGCCTTCCATGACTGAAGCACCTGCATGGACTGCCATTGTGATCTTAGTACACGGAGGTCCTCCTTGATAATTCAATGAATGTACAGATAATTTAATAAGCCAATTAACTAATGAAAACCCCAGGCATGCTGAATTTTGTCTGCCTCCAAGTCTCTGCTCAGCTAGCTTAGTGAATGCCTGACATGCAACCAGGTCCAAAGGATGAGGAAAGACCATAGATTTTAATCTAACACTACGTTCCCCAGGAAAAAGTCATCTTCACTTCAAAGAAACTGAGTCTCAGAGTGGTTAGGTAATGGCCCACACCACCAGTGTTGACAGTTTTATAATAAAAACTGGAGCTCAAGTCCTTCTCAGGACATACCCATTCCTGCCATTTTATCAATTTTCAAATGTCTTTAGTAGCAGAAGTTTTTTGGGAAAAAAAACAAACATGGAACCTGAATATACAAAATAAAAAACGATGGTATATTGGAAGTATATAATATAGATACATATTTATGTCTTATTATAAAAGAACCAATGCAAATAATACGTCATCCTGAAGGACCCCTGAGCAGGACCTAGCTTCCCCTCTGCAGCCCTGTCGTCCTCTGCCTTCACATTGTCACATTCTTTGTTTGGTTGCAGGTCGTGTCCCGTGGTTGGAAACAGCAGTGGGTTTTAACATCCCACCTCGCCCTCTCAGGTTGCTCTTCATTCAAAGTGATCCAGATGTTTGGAAGGAAATTAATAGAGAACTATAAAAATAAGAAAGGAAACCCAGATTTAACAGTATACAGTTACCTACAATTCAGGGGCATGACGGCAGATGGAGGGTCACATGTTATCACTCCCAGGGAGGTGCCGACTGGGCCTGCCTAGTTCCCTCTGTCGGCCAGCTCACTGCCACAGCTCCATCGGGCGTGCGTGCTCTTACCTGTACACGCCCCCGGAACACCATCTCTTAGAGAATGTGAAGTGAGTGAGAATCACAAGCGTAAATTCCAAAAAGTAAGAAAAATAAAAAACCTTAAAGGGCTAAAATTTTTTAATTAATGAGCAGTTACAGTTATAAGAAGTTCAAATATGTGGTCAAAATGACAGGATCATCTTTCTTCTAAAATCTTCCCAAAGAAATTGATAAAGAAGTACAAATTAAGGTTGTAATGGTTTGGTATTTTCCAATGTGTTAAGATTTAGCATATACTGCGACTTGAGGGTGTTATCATCAGCTCCCTGTACTCAAATTCCACATGGACACCTGCACACTCTCCGCCTTGGCACCGCAGGGGCCAGTCCTGGGTTAGTGTCCTCTGCAGAGGAGAATTATCTAACACAGCATGCCCAGAAGGGCTATCAGAATGAAACAAGTTCTTCAGATGAAGCCAATAACCTTATTTTGGCGGCAGCCCCTCCTCATTGGGAAGCTCTCAGCGGGTATTTAGTAAGTGCCCCCATCTGAGATGTAGCACTAAATTGCTACTTTGTGGGCTAGTGATATCTGGCCAAGTGTCCAGAGTGAAACAACAGACTGACTGGTTTCAAGAACTCTCTTAAATAATGTATTGTTTTGGCGCTGAGTAGTTTATTAACAAAACTATTAATGCTTGAAATGTTTTTGTCAAGTCTTGCAAAAATGGCACCAATGTCTAAGATGCTATTCACACAGGCTAACTGCCAGGAAAAGGCATACCCATTACAGAGGACTCTATGGAATATTTATAAGATCCAGTTTAGTACAGATCCAGGCAGTCAGCCAAAGTGCAAGACGGATGCTCTGTTTTTATAATTTAAGCTTTTAATGAAATTCAACAAAACAAAAAAGGAAGAGAAATCAAGTAAATTTAGGTGCCCCAATAATACTTTTCTTGAGATTGTTCAATATACCCATGGATATATTATTATGCAGTTATCCATTTCTCCCCAGAGAATTCCTGAGATGTCTTCAAAATTTAGTTATGCTACAAAAAAAAAAAGAAAGAAAGAAAGAAAAACCGGTCCTTAATGGCTTTTCAAGTTAATTGATTTACTAAAGAAAGGCAGACTGCATGGAAGATCGGCAGACTTAAAAAGGGTCCCTGGAGACGAAGCCGTAACTATCGGGCAGTCACAGGCCAAGCCCCTGAATGTGACAAGCCCGAACGGTCCCCCAGGAGCACCCAGGAGCTCACTTTCCAACCTCATCCTCCTCTGGTGGTGCCAACGCGGAGACGGTACCTCCCTCGGTGGCCACTTATACTCATGAGAACAGAAAAGAAGGCTGATGCCAACAGTTTTGCTACAGGTCAACCTTTCATTAAGAAAAGGCATAATTGAGTGACTTGTATAAACTAATTTTTTAATGTTCAGACTCACTTATTCCAGGCCAGTGAAAGGGATGACAATTACTTCATAAAACAAAATTTGTGCTTGACCATAGCCCTGGTAAGATGGAATATTGTGGCCTATTTCCAAGAATCTAGGGGCCTTTCCTACTATCATCACATAGAAAAACTAGTTTAAAATAAACATTTAAAAAAATGCATAGCTACCCTGAGCAGAAAGAACAAGAGCGCCCAGAGGCCAAGAGTAAGAGAGATACAGCTGATGCTTGGGCAAGTGGCCTGTGCCCCAAGATGGTTGCAGAGTCACGTGGCCACAGGCGGGGCAAAGATGCTGCCATCTTCCTGGGCACGAGGCAGGAAACCTCCCTGTAAGATACAGAATCTCCCAGTCCGCAGTGTAAGACGGGCTCAGAGCCTGAGTGTGTGGTGCCTGAGGACAGCAGAAGTCTGAGCAAAGGATTACCTGGACGTTCAGATGAGGCCCACTGAAGCCCATGTGGGCCGAATGAAGTGAAAATGAGAGTGCCGAGTGCTGAGCTCCCAAACTGGACAGATGGAAATGCCACACGTGTCCACACACAACACAACTTACTCTCCCCATTTTGGAACCAAGGAAACTGAGTCACAGAGGAATTATGTAAGTCATCCACAGTCAAAGAGCCAGTTAGTGACAGAGCTGGCATCTGAGCTCAGGCAGTTGGCAACAGGGTCCAATTTTTTTTTTTTTTTTTTTTGCTTTTTTTGCTTTTTTTGAGATAGAGTCTCCCTATGTCACCCTCGGTAGAGTGCTGTGGCGTCACATCTCGTAGCAAGCTCTAACTCTTGGGCTTATGTGATTCTCTTGCCTCAGCCTCCCAAGTAGCTGGGACTACAGGCGCCTGCCACAACACCCAGCTATTTTTTTTGTTGCAGTTGTCACTGTTGTTCAACTATCCCAGGCTAGGTTCGAACTCACCAGCCTCGATGTATGTGGCTGGCACCATAATCACTTGTCACGAACCAGCACGGTGAGGGGGAGCAAACCAGAGTGGAATTGGTGAGTAAAACACAGCACAAGAGAAGACACGGAAACAAAGGATGGGACTGGGAGGTCTGACTGAGCTGATGGCTACAGCAGCCCCAAAGCACAAAAATCAGCTTTATTTCATAGTATCTGTACAGGGTTGTCCAGAGGGAATTAGCATAGACAATATGGGGGAAAAAGCATAAACAAAAGACATAATTTTAGTAGTATAATACAATTGGAAAATATAAATGACTTTAATAAAGACCGATCATCATGTTAATGGTTTCTACTCAACTTCATTAACATATGATCAGAAGTAAGAAGGGCAAGATCATGAGGATCCCAGCACAGTTGACAAAACAAAGGAAGAACTCTGTGACTTAGTGGTTACTACTCAACTTTGTTAGCATATGACAAGGAGAAAGAAGGGAGAGATCTCCAGGATCTCTGCATAGTTAACTAGACAAGGAAAGGGCTACCTGACTTCTGGTAGAGGGAGCAGGACGAAAGGAATAGGGCTGTTTTGGGAATGGAGGAGAAGTAGGTGGGGTTCATTCTCCAGGTTGTGAGGGCCCTGCCAGTCTCACAGCCCAATCTCCACAACCATTGTGCTACCAGCATCTCCCAGGGTCCAATTTTTAAAACATGATGCTTAGGCTTGGTGCCCATGCTCAGTGCCGGCGACATGCACCAAGGCTGGTGGGTTTGAATATGGCCAGGGCCTGCTAAACTGCAATGACAACAATAACAAACAAACAAACAAACAAAAAACAGAGTCAGGCACTTGGTGGGCACCTGTAGTCCCAGCTACTTGGGAGGCTGAGGAAAGAGAACCGCTCAAGCCTAAGACTTTGAAAGACACAGCCCTGCCGGCCGATGTCACTTTGCAGGGAAATCAAGTAATAATGAAGGTGACATATACCAAAGATCTGGAGAAATAGCTCTCATGGTATCAAGGGAGAAATATTAAACTTTATTTACATCAAAAAAAATAAAAATTAACAAGCTAAGAATACAATGTAACCTTGCAAGTCCCGAGAAAGGACAGGGAAGGTGATCTGTATGGAAAGGTTGTGTGCCCCCAAATTCACATATTTAATCCAACCCCCAAGGTGGATGTACTCGGAGATAGGACCTCTATAGGATTTCCTGCAGGAAGATGAGGCCCAATGGAGAGAAAGAGCACCCAAACACCACGTTTATAAAAAGAAGGGCTTTATTCACCGACCAGGAGCCTACGGCATAGAAGAATTCCAAATGGCCACACTCTCCAACTGGCTTGGTCTTTTCCTTTTTATTGACAGTCAAAAAGTTCCAACCCACAGGTACCCTTCTCATTGGCCAGTTTGAATCAAACAGGAGATGCTATTCCAGCCCCTACAGAACTACAGGATTTCACAGAACTTAGAAATTTCCAAGTTCCAGGAAGTTAAGTTTACAAATTCCTAGGGGCTGAGTCACCATGGAGAGAACTCGGCAAGTGTATCCTTGTGGTCTCCTTGAGAAGACCTGTTCTCCCAGACCTCACCCTTCTCGGGTATCCTCTCTCAGATGAAGGTTAAATGAGGTCATGAGGATGGGCCTTCTCCCCGTGGATTAGTGCTCATTTAAGAAGCAACACTGGAGAGCATCCACTCTTCCCCCAGCCCTCCACAAGCACTGGGCAAGGCAACACGAGGACACAGAAGGTGATGTCTGCAGTCCCTGGGCACAGGCCTCATCAGCCCACCCTCTTCACCTTGATCTTGGCCCTCTAGCCTCCAGAGCTGCATGTGTAATAAAATAAATTTTTGTTACCTAAGCCAGTCTGCAGTATTTTGTTAGGTCAGCCTCTGCTGACTATTATAGACAGGAATAAAAAGTGGGATAATGAGAAAAGTAATGAGAGGTGATACATTTTATGACACATGGGTTTCATAAATGTTATGACCAACCTGTGATGACTTGGATGTTTACAAATGAGTCACACACATCCCCAACTATTTTTCTTCTTCAAAATTGCCTTTGCTATTCTTTTTTTTTTTTTTTTTTTTTTTGAGACAGAGTCTCACTATGTCGCCCTCAGTAGAGTGCAGTGACATCCCAGCTCACGGCAACCTCAAACTCTTGGGCTCAAGTGATTCTCTTGCCTCAGCCTCTTGAGTAGCTGGGACTACAGGCACCCTGCCACAACACCTGGCTAGTTTTTGGTTGCAGTTGTCATTGTGGTGAAGCTGGCCCATGCTGGGTTTAAACCAGCCAGCCTAGGTGTATGTGGCCAGTGCCCTACCCAGTGAGCTATGTGTGCCAAGCCAGCCTTTGCTATTCTTGGTCCTTTTATTTTCATATAAATTTCAGAAGCAGTCTATTAGTCTCCATAAAATATTGCTGGGATATTGATTGGAACTACATTGAATCTACAGATGTTTTTGGAAATAACACTTTTGCAATACTGTATAGAAAGTCTGTCCATGTATCAAGTTCTTATTTCATTGATTTCCACATTTTGTGATTTTTAGTTTAGATGTCTCATTTTTCACTACATTTATTCTTAGGTATTTCATGTCTGTGAAGCTAGTGGTATTTTATTAAAAATTTATTTGTAATTGTTTAATGAGTATGTATAGAAATACAGTTATTAACCTCATAACCACAACCTTGAAAACTTTACCTATTATATGCTAATAGTTTATCTGCAGATTCTTTGGCGTTTTCAATGGGAACTGCTCAATCCAACATCTGATCTGTTTTCTATTTGCCAGCTGATGTCCTCAGTTGTATTCCTTCCTCTAGTTTTAAAAGGAACATATGGGAATTATGCCTCTGGGAGACTTCACTTTGATGACAGTGTGCCAGAATTCTGTGACCCCACTTCCAGCCCAGGCTGAGCTGAGTGTCCCCTGTCAAGCCTGCAGTGATCTGCGTGTGAGGCCATTGTGTCCATCCCTGCTGCCCAGGGAGACAAGCGGCTCAGGACAGGTCCATGGAACTGTATTAGGGTCCAGTAGTGGCCAGGGGGCCACTGTGTCTCGTGACCAGTCCTCATGAAAAGCTACCGAGTCGGGAGAGCAGACTTAACGATAACCATCTTACAGGAAACTAGAGGTCACAGCACTGATCATCTAGGACTGTCCGTGGCTACACACCTGGCACACTCTCCCCAGACGAAAAGAAAATGCTGAGAGAGGCCCCAGGCCATTGTTTGTATACTATTCCCATAAAAAGAACACTTTGGTGGAGGTCACTGTTGATTCCTGTGCCTGTTTAGCTGTGTTTTGCAGCAGGAGAGAGTCTCCTGCCTCATTTAAAAGCGAGCACAGCCGCGTGGCTCAGACCTATAATCATATTCGACCTGGGCCCTTGTGGACTGACTCAAGCTCCTCCTCCCTCAAAATTCATGTTGAGGTTCCCACCGCTCCTGTGGCTGTGTGACGGAAACACGGATCGCTGGGCTGGCCCCGTCCGATCTGACCGGGTCCTCTGAGGAGGAGCGGAGGCCGCAGAAGCACACAGAGGGACGACCCCGAAGACCGGGAGGACACGGCCCGCAGGCCATGCAGGGGGCCATGGGAGGCCCCAGCCCTGTCCACACCTGAGAAAGCAGCCTCCAGAGCCGTGAGAAAATAAATTCCTATTGTCTAAGCCACCCCCAACCCTACCCGCCACGGAATGTGTCACAGCGGTCAGCCAGAAGCCACTAAGGTGCAGACAGTAAGCAGAGCCCGAGGGCTCGGGGTCCCTGCAGGCCGCCTCCCTCCTCCTCCGTCTGAAGATCACCTCCGGGCACGCGGGAGCGGGAGGACGGGGAACCGCAGGTCACCTCGGTCACGCGGGAGCCGGAGGACGGGGAACCCGAGGTCACCTCCGGGCACGCGGGAGCCGGAGGACGGGGAACCCGAGGTCACCTCCAGGCACACGGGAGCCGGAGGACGGGGAACCGCAGGTCCCCTCCGGTCACGTGGGAGCCGGAGGACGGGGAACCCGAGGTCACCTCGGTCACGCGGGAGCGGGAGGACGGGGAACCGCAGGTCACCTCCGGGCACGCGGGAGTGGGAGGACGGGGAACCGCAGGTCACCTCCGGACAGGCCGGAGGACAGAGAACCGCAGGCAGCGGTCAGCACCGCCCTTCCCCGCCCTCAGCAAACGTGCCGCCCAGTGCGCCCCCTCCCCATGGCCGCGGGACAGCCCAGCGCCTTGCTGGGGGACGCGCCCTCGGGGGCTATACTAGCCCTGGAGGGACTTGTGGCGCTCAGAGAGCAGGGATGAGAGGCCCACCAGCACAGTGCTGAGAACTTGCTCCCAAGCTAATTGGGGTTTGGAAAAATCAGATTTCCCTCCCAAGAACGGCAGTAAGAGAAACTGAGCAGCTGTGACGAAGCAAGCAGGGGAGAGGCTGATTCCCCTCCCCCCTCCAGGGACCCTTTGGGCCCAACCTCCGCCTTTCCCTCAGGGGTCCCATCCTCTCTTTCCTGGCATGGAAGATGGGCCCAGCTGACAGCGACAAAGTGCTTCCAGTCCCTTTTGATTAAAGGGGACATGTTTATAACAGCTTAATCTATTTGGCCCAAACACTCTTTTACATTCTTTCCCTCCACCGAAAACAAAACCACAAAACCTTCCAAAAACTCAGATGGAAACTTCTAAAGGCATCAGCCAGGCAGACCTCAGTGGCAGGACCAGTGGGCCAGGCAGGGTCAGTTCCTTAGTCCCTCTGGAGACTCAGCCCCGGGGACCCAGCCCGTGTGGGGTCTGCTCACCCCGGGAGAGAAGCTCCTTCTGAGAATCAGCTGAAAGCAAACTGACTTTTGTGTGTCACAAAAATATTGACAGTGAACTTAGTTAGACTTGGTATATTTATAAGCAAACAATTGCTCATCACTTCATAAACAGAATGAGCCAGTTTGCTTTTATTTTGTTACCTCAGGAACATTTGTTTCCACTAAACCAATCACATGCACGGAAGTTTTAACACCTGATTTGCCTAAGAAGTACAATATTAATTTTAATACTGTACTTGCTTATATTGTAAATAGAGTAATTTTTAAATTGAACTTAATATAAAAAATAAAAATGCATGATCTAATAAAATCAAATCAGTCTTTAATTGTAATAAAAATTACATTTGAGTAATGGTGTCCCTGAGTTAGTGACATACAGTGGCAGCTGAAAAGCTGATCTTTGCCACCTGCGTGACCATTTCTTCAACATTCTAGAATTACAGATGAAGTTCTGGTAGGGACTCACAATGGTGGAGTTGGCCACACCTGTCAGGGCTGACTGTCTACCACAGCCCACCGGTTAGCTGTTAAGGGAAGAGGCTGACCCAGGATGCCTGACTGGGGCCTCAGAGGGGTTACCATGGTAACTAAATGACACAGGAAACTGGCAACATCCAACCAGGAAACTGCTTAGAAAAGTCTGCCAATTTCATAGCTACTCATCTGGAGATGGAAATAATTTTTGTTGTTTCTTTTTCAGCATGCACTAGAATAATTTTTTCCCAGCATTACACACCACTGCTGTTAACTCGTGAATTAGGGGATTTGTAAATGTCACATCCAATTTTTTAATGCATCTTGAAGTAAGCAGAACAGATTCTATTTCGTAAATGTATTTTATTTCTAAGAAAGGCCTCTGCTCATTCACACCTTCAAGGTAAGGGAGGTAAAGAAAACAGTGAAGGCAACACACCTAACCCCCAAGCATCTGTATGTAAATTTTATATACGTCAACCCCCTCCTCTGATGAGGCTGCGAGTCCCCTCAAGACAGCATGGCATTTTTCTTATGTATTTGTCACAAGACTGAATCGTCAGCATGGGCAGGGGGCAGGTGGAGAGAGGAGCCAACAGTCCTCACCAGCGTCCATCCCGAGGCCAAAGCCAGGCCCCCAAAGGCCCCTCCCCGCCTGTCAGTGCAGCCCCAGCCCCAAAGGTGCCCTCAGGCTTGTGGCTCCCAACAGAAGGGGACCCACATCCCACATCAGCCTCATCCCTGGGGTTCCCTCTCTGAGAGACCCATTTTAACTCAGAGTGGCCTGAACAAATCTGATCCCTGGAACCCTACAACAAAGGACCCAACGTCTGTCACCTGCAGAGTCGGTGGACCCTCAGACCTGAGTGAGTGTGCCCTTCCCCGACATCCCCTGCCTCACGTAGAAGCTTTACCCCTAAACTGCCTTGGAATAAGTGACTTTAGACCAGAAGACGCCACGGCCCCTGCCCCCTGCTCTGTCTTCAGGACCCACACCATGGTCTCTCGAATCTAAGCACTGTTGCCCCAAAGGCCCTTCAGTGGACACCCACAGCAAGACTGCCAGCTGCCTACGGGCTGAGGAGGGTGCTCCAGGTCTCAGCGACACGCACCGACTCACGTGGGGCAGTGCAGGCCCATCCTCAGGCTCCAGTCTCCACCCCACCCTACTTCCCCTCGGTCTGTGCACAGGGCCCAGCCCCTGAACCTCCAGGGCCGTGGCAGCCACCCCCACCCACCCTGGCCAGTTGCTGGACTGCAAAACAGGGAGACCTGGTCTCACCCTCCTGGAGCCCAAATGTACAAGTAAGACAAATGTGTGTCTTTATGTGGGCAGCTCCGGCACACTCGTGGGTCTGTGCCAGGTGGCCCTGCTGTACCCCCAACCCTGCCCTCCTTCCTGGTGGCGCCCTGCCATGGCCTGCCAGCCCTCTGTTCTGTGCATGAACAGAACCCTGTCCAGCACAGTCCAGCCAAACTCATCCCTTTCCTCCGGACACACCAGGGTCCAGGTTCCTGGCCTGCAGACCCACCTGAGGAAGCTCCTGAAGGCCTTTGCCCTGCATGGATCCTACCCTGATGTCCTCATGGTTTTGTGGGTGCTGGTCAAGTTCAGGTGAACGATCAACACCTTGAGGGTGTTTGGAATCTTCATGAGACTGGAAGGTGAGTCGCTTAGTGACCGCGAGTAATTTTATAACTCTGTACAGCTGACTAACCTTTTCTCAATTACTCTTCTATAAAATGAGATGGTGAATAAACACTCCCTGGGGTCCATTTGGGCTCTAAGTCCATAGATCCAGGGCCATTTTAATTCTGTTACATATGTTCAGCCTGTCAGTATCACAGGAGAGTCAGCATCCCACAAATACTTGCTTATTCGTGTCTTTTCTTTCCTTAATTATAAAACCTCATAACTAAGGCAAGTCGGAGGGCCCCATCGAGTCCCCAGCCCACCTGATGTTAATCCACTGTTTTAACAGCTCTGTGAATGTAGAGATAAGAAGCACCTGACCGAACCTGCACCTAGCCTAGCAGGCCAGCCCTCACCAGGGCAGCGAGGGTTCTACACACCTGTCAGGCACTCACAGCCAAGGTGGGCTGGGACCAGCATGCAGAGAGAAGTTCTCTCTCAGCAGGCGTGGGCTGCACTGTGAGGATGACTTTAGTTATTAACTTTTTTCCACTAGTCAAAGAAAACATAGTTTATCTGGCAAATTCTACCTCTTTTTAAGTCCTAAATAAACAGAACATTAAGAAGTAATTTTTCTTGGCCTAAATCCAGTGTTTAGCTTTTAAGGATTTCTTGCCTCTAGATTTAACACAAAGTTGTACTTGAATCAACACATTTCACATCACTGAGTCCTAAAAATTATAACTGTTTCAGGAAGACCGGTGATGATGAACCCGATTTGAAGCTTTAAGATTTTTATTTCATATGTTTCCTATAAGCTTAGTATATAGAAAAAGCACTAGACGGGTATGAGTCCTAAATAAACGCTCACTAATCCTATCGCTACCAGTTATTACCTCTCTGACTCGAACAGTTAGTTGTCTTAGACTCTCTGAGGGTTTTTTCAAACATAAGATGTACTTTCCATCTCAAAAGGTAGAATGAGGAACAATAAGACAATTTCTGCAAAATTGCCTAAAATAGTGCCTGGTGAATGGAAATGTAGGTAGGGGTTCCATTCTAGCTGCATCCCCAGGCTGCGAAGGCTCACTTTGGAAGACGATCACTTTTAATAGAAGCAGAGGGTAAAATACTGAGAAAGCCACGTTGGGAGGAGGAGCCCCAGCACCAACCAGGGTTTAGGAGGAAGAAAACAAATCTCATTCCACTTTCCAGTATTCTGGTGCTTAGAACATAAAAAACTAAAATGGGGTAAATTGAAGGCATATGACTTATTGAAGACAAATTGAAGCAAACATACAAAGACTTTATTTAGTCCCACGTCTGATAGGTCCGTAGCCAGGCCTTGAGACGCCTTCCTTTGCTGGGTCAGGAAACCAAGAGCTGAGTCTGAGTGAGCCCGGCTCTGGTGCAGTCCCGGGCAGGCAGCCTCCGGAGGCCGGGGACCTGCTTCCAACCCCAGGAAGAGACTGCAGCCTGGACACCTGGGCGGCACATGGGAGGCAGACGCAGGGCCCAGAGCAAGACCCGCTGCTGCTCAGAGTCGAAACGGCCCCGCCAGAAGGTCTCCTTTTCCAGTGCTCAGGAGAGAAGGGCGGTTAGACTGACATTCCCAGTATAAGCCAGGTGCCATGTTAGCCTCCGGAGTATAAAGACAACTAGGGAAAAAAATCTTTCCTCTCCAGAATACACAGTCTGGCGGAGGTACAGGCATAAAATCACTGCCACGGTTTGTGCCCCAATGCAAGGAGAAGGGTGCAGACAGGGAGTTAGGGACGCCCAGAAGTCACTGGTGCTGAGCTGTGCTGGGCAAGAAGAGTCCAGGCTGGGGAGGAAGAATGTTGGAGACACAACTCTCCGACGTTAGCTGCAGTGGGGTCACCTGCCGGAGTCTGACTTGGTGCCCCCAGGATGCAGCCCGGGCTGTGAACCCCTACCTAGTTCCTGGTGGATGCTGGGGCTGCTGACCCCAGCAAAGATGGAGACAATATAAAGCAGCTGTCCAACGCAAATGCCAGGGTCCTCCTCCCCAAAGAAGGGCCCAGCCGTCCACTACTACTGCTCCCAGGAGGGCCTGGTACACAGCCCGAGGGGACACTGAGGTGCGGCTCTGCCCTGTCGCTCTGTGCCTCAGCCGCTCAGGCAGTGAATACACACTCGAGTCTGCACTCCAGACAGTCCTGTGACAGAATTTTGTATGATTTAAAGAAGGAAACTTTTCGTATTGCCACACCTCGTGTTTCAGTCAGGGCTCTTCAGAGGCAGAGAGGTGGGACTCACACCATGTGAACCCCACTTATGGGGGTAACCCTCATGTCCTCCTGGGGGCTGGGCAGTTCCACGACAGGCCGTCTGCAGGCTGGAGGACCAGGACGCCAGGAGCTGGGCTCAGTCTGTATCTAAGGGCCTCAGAGCCGGGAAAGCCGATGTAACTCCCAGTCAGAGGCCAAGGCTGGAGGGTTGGGGGTGGGGTGCTGGTGTAAGCCCAGAGCTTTAGTCCCATAGAGCCTGGAGTTCCCACATCAGAGAGGAGGAAGAGGAGGGCGTCCTGCCCTGGGGGAGAGGACAGGAACTCCATTCCTCTGCCTGTCCTATCCAGGGTCCCCAGGGAAGTAGATGGTGCCACCACTTTGAAGGCAGGGCTTTCCCACCCAGCCCACAGACCCACAGGTCAATGTCCTCTGGAAACTCCCTCACAGACACACCTGGGCAGCCGGCCACTCGGAACCGAATGCCAGAAGCAGGACAGGCCCCGAGCCTGCTGGGGAAGGGGGACAACTGATGCTTCAGCAGCTACCTGGGCGCCCCAACCCAGCCACCATCACAGTTCATCTCTTGTCACCGCTGTGGCTCTGCCTGGCATGTCACCACCAAGGCGTTGGTACTGGGGAGCCGTAAGAGGTGACTGGACCGCACCCCCCACCCCCCACGCCCGTGGACGGGATCAGAGGCCCCACGAGAAGGCCTCACCAGATGTCCGCAGCTAGACCTGCAGCCCGCTGACCCACGGTTTCTGCTGGAAGCCACCCCGTCTCAGGTACCCTGTTACAGAAGCACAGACCGTGGCCCTGTACGGAGTGTGAGGAGAACAAACAGGTGTTTGCCGTAAAATCTGTAGGACTCGGCGACAGGACACCTGGCTTACTGCGCACTTTGGAGGTTTTAATTTGTGCACAGAACACTCATGTATGTGACTGAGATATGTTTTTAAAACTTCAGATTTCCTAACTCTCCTCTTTCCTTTTCTTACTCTTCTCGAGAACTGGATGTTGTGTGACCCCCCCCCCCCAATTCACAGCAGCTCCTGTCCCCGTCCAGGCAACATGCGGCCCGGAAGGCGCCGGGGCCTGAGCCCGCAGTCCTCATCTGAGGGTCACCCTGCCGCACGTGTCCCCCCCAGCTCGGGCAGAGCTCCCGTCACCACTGGCCGAGGGTGGGACACGGGCCGCAGCTCCCGGGGGTCGCGCACGCGCTGCTGGCACCGCCCAGACGTGCCGCCCGCGGGTGCGGGGAGGAAACCCGGGGACAGACTGCGGGTGAGGCGCCTGGTGTCCGTTTTGCCCAGAGGATGCAACTGGGATGCCACGTGTCGCCGTGCATTGGGATGGGTGACCAGGACGCCTGGCAGGAAGTGTGTGGGTGGAACCGTCTGCGACACAGAGCCGATGTGTCTGTGGTACATGGGGACACTCCCCGGAGGGCAGCTTCACAGGAGAGGACGACGTGGTCCTGCCGCTGTCTCTCGGCCCCTTCCCCGCCCCCCAGGCCAAATGGACCCCAGCAGCAAGGGCAGGGGCTGTAGCGCCCAGGGCTTGGCAGTTTGACCCCCCCCGGGGCCGACATGGGGACAACGCCACCCCGTCCGTGTCCCGGGGGACCAGCCTGGCACGGGACAGGCAGGCCGCGCTTCCATCGGAGCGGGAGCGCACTCAGCTTCTCTGCAGGTGAACTTGCCCCCTGCCCCGAAGGCTTCTGCCAAAGTCAACATCGGGGAATTACAGAATACCCTTCTGTCATCACACATGCCCCAGAGCGCTGCGCTGACAGGGGACTCCCTTCACGGCGCACACAGGGTGTCCACTGGCTCCCACTCACCCAGCTCCCAGGTCTCGCCATGTCCCTAGTGCCCGAGGTGACCGCCGGCCAGAACGGCGGGGCAGCTTTCGGTATCCTTACAGCGCCAGGTACGTGGCAGCACCTTGCAGGGCAAGGCTGATGCCCCTGGACGTGACTGTTCTAGCCAGTGAGCAGTGTGAGGTCCAAGTTCAGCGCAGGTCCACGTTCCAGCAAGCCATTCCCAAGTTCACGTCCCTGCTCAGCGAGGCCACGTTATACTCCTGATCACGTCATCACTGCACTGCTCTAAAGCTACCTGCCTACGTAGGTTTCGCCTTCCTGCCCCTAAAATTTAAAATGCGCAAGGGCGAGAACACATTTAATTCACTGTTGTAAATCAGGAACACAGTGTGGTGCCTGTCCCGCACAGCACACAGTAAGTGCTGTTAAATTGGTTGTGGCTTCGTAATGCTCATACCTTGCCAGGCCGATCGTCCGCAGTTCTGCAGCGTCCCAGACGACAGTCACCAAGGGAAAGGCGGGATCCAGCCCCTCACCTGGCTGCCTCGCTCAACCGAAACCAGGATGGCTGCTCGCTGTCCTCCTCGCCACTAAATGTCTCTGCACTGGTGCCATCTACTGCGCCAGCGAGCCCATGTGCTTCTGAACTTCAGGCTCCCCTCCCCTCCATCCTGTGCAGGGCGTATATAAGACAGAAGATACCCATTTACAGAGATCTCAGCAGCATCCAGAGAAGGTGGTAGTGAAAGAATCATGAAGGAAGTATCCAATTTGTAGAATTCTGCCAAAGTAACAATGGAAAAGCCTGTAGTATCAAATGCATGCAGAGTCAGCATTGATTAACAACAGGGGCGTATTTTGAGAAATGTGTCAGCACTGTGCCAATTTCACAGAATCTACTTACCAAGTAGATTCTGGCTTACCAATGGCTGAGCCATTACACACCTACTCTGCAGGGACAGGCTACTGTTCCTGGGCCACTGAAGACCACAGGCAATCATAGCACAGCAGTAAGTATCTGTGCGTCTAAACACAAACATAGAAAAGGAACAGTGACGATATGGCATAAAAGATACCAAGCAGGCCCTTTCCATAGGGCAGTTGTATTGTAACACCACGGCCACTGCCATCTGTGAAGCCTGGCTCTGACCCAAATGTCCTTACACAGGGTGTGACCACATTAGTAAAGAAAGATGGGAGTAAATAAGGCAAGCAACCATCCTAAAGGGTAGAAAAATATTTTAAATAAACCAAAGAAAACAAAGAAAAAAATCATAAAGAGCAGAACTCTGTAAAACAAAAACAAACTTTCAGTGAAGATCAAAGGCCAGAAGTTTGTTCTTTGAAGTGATTATTGAGGTTGACACATTTCTAATATTAATCAGAAATATAAAGAGAAGAGCAAACCACCAATATTTGAAATTAAAAGACATCACTGCAGACACATCAGGAATGATAAAGATAATATTATATACAACTTTATGCCTGTGAATTTAAAAATTTGAAACAAATTGAAAAAATCAAGAAAAAGACAACTAATCAAACTGACTCAAAAAATAATGCAAAGCCTAAATGGACCTATTAGTATAATGACTAATGAAACTGAATCAGTAGTTCTCCCCACTAAGAACAGTATCATACCCAGGTGGTTTTGTAAGTGACTTTCACAACACACCCAAGGAACAGATCACTGACCCCTTAACAGCAGGAAGAGGAGGGGGGTGCTCGGCTTGAGGAGGAATATCTGCCCAAATCTACATTAACTGTCACTTGGGTGGTGAAAAAGTCCCCTTAGTGGTGAAACACGGGAGACATCCCCTTCACTACCAGAAGCAAGCCTGCCATGCCCTCTCTGTCTCCTCGTCAACCCTGGGCAGGAGGCACAGCAAGCAGAGGAAGAGAAGAAAAAGAAATTAAAGGCATAAGAACTGGAAAGGGAGATAAATTATTATTTATAGATGACATATCTGTCCAGAAAGCCCCCCCAAAATCCAGACAAATTATTAAAAATAATTAAAGTTTATCAGAGTATCTTACCATGTGACCCACATATAACAGTATCATTTCTTGATCAAAGTAGAAAAAAATCTTTTTTAAATACCATTCAAATAACGACAAACACATCAGATAACTCCGTGTAAGTCTGCCATAAGATGGGCAAAACCTGAATGGGACGTTTTATCAAGTTTTATTAACAGACACTAGATGCTCCATTCACGGAGGAAAAGACGATCCTGTGGTAAGTTTCCCCGGGAGGACGCAGGTTCCATATAATCACAAAATAGCCAGTAAGAGCGAAGAGGTGACAAGGGGAAGGTTCCCTCCAGACAGTGGAAGCATCCCAAGACCAGACCACCAGCAGTCATATTCTCAGGAAGACACCTGGGGAATGCTAGGAAATGCATAAAAAGTAGGTGCCAGACCTCCGTCTGATGGAAAAAAATAAAGAGGAGAAACTTGAATGTCCTTTCCCGGAGAAAGGATAAACAAATTAAGGCACAAGCCTCACACAGCAGAAAATGATGCAACAGTAAAAAGACAAACGCCCCGTCCTACAGGTGACAGCACAGAGGGACCCTGAACACACAACATTCCATGAAGAGAAGGTCCTAGGGGATGCTACTCAGAGTGCTGACATCTGTACAGAGCTAGAAATAAAGGGGAAATGCAAATATATTGTTAGGGAACATACAGAAGAAAACTACATAAACAGAAGTAAAGAAATAACAAGCTCCTAATTCAGAATTTGCTGCCTCCGTGGGAGCCTGTGAGGGCAGAAGGTGCAGAGAGGGAGCAGGTGTCTGCAATCTTCTGGTCCCTCGTAGGGGTCGTAGGCTCAAGAGTTTTTTAAATTAAGCTTTCACATATGCAAAATATATGCATATTGTTTTCTTGTACTATTTGTCTAGTTTTCGTATCAGGGTAAGGGAGGGGACAGTTCTTTCCTCTTTGTATTACATATGCATGTACAGAGAGAGAACATATTAAATATATATTAGTAGTAACACATATTTTGTACATATATAAGAGAAAAGAATTCAGACACGGTGCAAAAAGCCATACACCAATATGCCTCATATGTATCTTCCACAAAATACTAGCACATTGAATACACTAATAATACAGAAAAAGCCTGTAGTCCCACCTACTCGGGAGACTGAGGCAGGAGGATCACTTCAGCCCAGGAGTCTGAGGTTGCAGTGAGCTACCATGTCATGGAACTCTACTCAGGGTGACAGAGTGAAACTCTGTCTCAAAAAAATACTACACCATTAATCAATGTATTCATGATATAAACGGACAAAAGAAGAAAACCACATGATCATATGAATTGACGAAAAAGCACCTAAAATTCCGCATCAAATGATAATCAAATACTCAACAAATGGGAATGGAAGGAAACTGCCTTGAGCGGACAAGGGCCATCTACACAACCGGCTGGAGCTAACTCTGTATGCTAATGATGCAAGGCCAACCCCTCCCCTTAAAACAGGGGACCACCCTCACCACTCCTGATGAGCATCATCCTGGTCCTCTAGCCAGTTTAACACAGCAAGAAAGAGACATAAAAGGCATACAGAAATAAAGCTTCCCCTGGTCTCAGATGTCATAGTAATTCCCAAAAAATATACAAAGCAGGCTTCTAAGACTTATAAGTGAGTCTATCAGCTTTGTAGGATAGATCAAAAACCCACAAAAATCACATTTCTATATTCTTACAATGAATAATTCAAAATTAAAAAAATTAAAAATAATACTATTAATGATACCTAAAAAGATGATATGTTTAGATATAAACACAACAAAATATTTTCTGAAAAATCTAAAACCCTGATGAAAGAAAGCAGGAAAGCCCTAACCCGATGGGAAGGCACACAACTTCCATGGTCTTGAAGACTCTCCCCAAAGCACCAGATGTCATAACAGCCAAGAGAGTGGGGGAGGGGATTGGCATGAGGTCACTGCCTCTTACACCGCAGCCCACAGACCCAAGGGCCTCAAGGCAAAGTGGCCCTGTTCTCAGGAGAGGCACTGACCAGCGTACTCCCACTTGTCTAGGTCCGCCCCATGCTCCGCCTGCTGATGAAACCCTGATGGGGAGTTAGTGTGGAGAGATTGGGTACCAGCCTCCTGCATGCCCCTCCCCTGCCTACCCATCTTCTCCAAGTCAGGCCCCACTTGTCTCAGTCATACCAGCACAAGCAGGTTCCCCAGAAGGCTGTGTGACTTCTCGCAAAGAAGAAAGCAGGCTGTGACTTCTCATCAAAATTCCAGTCAAAAAAAATAAAAAATAAAAAATAATTCCAGTCAAAATCCTGGCAAAACTTTTGTGTACATGTTCAAACTAACTCCAAAAATATAAAAAGGCAATTGATCTAAAATAGTCAAACAATTGTAAAAAACGGAGCAAAGCTGGAAAACTCCCACCATTTAATTTTAAGAATTTCTGTGACTCAACAAATCAAGATGGTACAGTATTTGAAAAGGGGCAAAAGAAACAGGTCTATGGAACACAATTGAGATCAGAAAAAGACCCACACAAAGATGGCCAAAGACGCAGAGGCAGTCCAGAAGAAAGGACGGTCTTGTCGACAAATGACAAGAAGTAAGCGGACGTCCATTTGCAAAAACTCAACCTCAATCAAAATCTCACACCTTACATAAAAATTTAACTCCAAGTGTACCATAGAATTAAATGTGAAATATTTATCCATAAAGCTGATAGAAGAATGTTTGTGACCTGGAGATAGGTAAGAATTTCTTAGATGTACCACTAAAAATATAATCCATAAAAACAAAAATTGATAAACTGGACTTCATCAAGTCAGAAATGCTTGTTCTGCAAAACATACTGTTAAGAAAACAAAAAGCTATGCTACAGACTGGAGGAAAATATTTGCAAATCACTTTTCCAACAAAGGATTCTTATCCAGAAAGCATAATAAATTCCATCAATTTAACAAAAGGACAAACTTTACCAAAGAGAATATACAGAATGGCCAAGAAGTACCTGAAAAGATGCTCAGGATGGTTCTCCCCTGGGAAATCTGAACCACGGAGAGATGGCTCCATGCACTCCCTCTAGGGAGCTGGAAGGTGAGGGGTGGAGAAGCTGGCAGCTCCTCACTGTGAGGACAGGGGCAAGTGGAACTCATGGACGCCACTCCAGTCCAGCATAAGCTCCTGTAGACACACCGTGTCTTGCTCAAATCCTCATCCAAGAAAAATGAAAATATGTGCTCACACGGCAACTAGAAAATGAATGTTTATAGTGGCTTCCTCATAGTTGCCAAAAACCGGAAACAATCTAAATATCCAGGCACTGGTGAATGGCTACAGATCAAGTTATGATACATTCATGGAATACTGTACAGACCTCGATATTCCATAATGAAAAGGAACTATGGTGCGTACAATGACACCAATGCTCTCCAAACGCATTATGCCAAGGGGAAAAAGTCAGGCCCAAAGGCTGCACGTGGCCTGGTTCCACACACACGACGTTCTGGATCTATAGGGACAGCAAGCCTGGGCAGCTGTGGGGCAGGGGCGAGGGAAGGGGCTGGCTGCAAGTGGACTCATGCAAGTTTTTGTGACGATGGATGTGTTGTAAATCCTGGTTTTGGTGGTGGTTATATGACTGTTAACGTTGGTCAAAATTCGGTGAACTATAAAATTTAAAAAGTGTATGTATTTTTTACCTCAATATACTTGAACTCAAAAATATACTAGATATAGGCTGGGCACCTGTGGCTCAAGCAGCTAAGGCACCAGCCACATACACCTGAGCTGGTGGGTTCGAGTCCAGCCTGGGCCGCCAAACAACAATGACGGCTGCAACCAAAAAAGTAGCCAGGCATTGTGGTGGGCACCTGTAGTCCCAGCTACTTGGGAGGTGGAGGCAGGAGAATCGCTTGAGCCCAGGAGTTGGAGGTTGCTGTGAGCTGTGATGTCACAGCACTCTACAGGGTAAAGGCTTGAGGTTCTGTCTCAAAAAAAAAGAAAGAAATATACTAGATATATAAATACAAACTGACAAGAATGTTATACTGCTGCTGCTGCTGAGTCAGAGGTCGGACTAAACTGTTACAGCCACACCTGTGTTCTTTTGCAGCTGTTAAGCTTGTATGTTAAAAAAACACAAGTGTGTACGATCAAAATATTCTGAATGTATATGAAGCACATCGTGCCCTATGATTGCACCAATGTACACAATTATGATCAATAAAATTATAAAAAAAACACAAGTGTAAAGTTCCTACTAATAAACTCTACAACTACAGACTGAACAGAATAACTGAATTTCTTGCTCTCCATCCCAAACCTATTTTCCCTTTTTATTGATCTGAGCCTGTGTCTTTAGTCTTTCTGTTAGAAACCAGAAAGGAAATGGAAAGGCAAGAGCTGTCCTAGGGAACAATCAAATCTCACAGAACAGCCAACCCTAATAGGCAGTAAAAAGAACGAGACCAAATGTGCAGATTAAGATTATATGCTTTTGTTTTTCATCCAGTTTTTATGGTGTTTAAACAAGGATTTTTGTTTTAAGCCTTGACTTTTAAAAGGTCATATTGTGCAACATTTTTCTCCATCTCTGTCTGGTCTCACAACAAGGTGAGTTTCCTTAATGCTGCCACAAATCGGGTAAAAGGTATGCCGAGGTGAAAGTTAAATAAAAAGCTATCTCAAATAGCATTTTTTAAAAGGCAAACATCAACCTTGTAAGTATTAAAAGCACGTTCTAAAATCCACTCTGATGACAGTTTAAGAAAGCCCCTTTTATGTGCACGGAGCCCCAGCTCTGCGAGGTCTTTTAAATGTGAGTGTTTACCTAAAACTGCAGGCAAGGACCAGAGCCTGGCCTTGCAGAGGGGCCTTTTGACTGCACACAGCGAACCCAATCTTTAACTAATAAATTGTTCCACACCTTTGTCTCCCGAGAAAGGCAGAGGTCTGCCGCTCTCACAAGAACGTACAAGCCTCTTTAAAGTAAGATGGCTTTTCACTCCGCCTCGCCATGCTTGTTGGTTTAGAGTCTCTGTGAGTGACAATGCACATCACTGGGCTGGGGTTTTTTTTTTTTTTTTTTTTAACTCTGTCATCTGTGCTACTGAGTGTACTTTGACTGAGATCAAAGTTGAAAGCTTCTAGAAAGATACACAAACCACTCTGTGACAAATAGCATGCTGTGTTTGACACAGCAAACAATAAATTACTTTCATCAATCCAGATAAAGAATCCCACATTTTCAATGCTAATTCTGATGTCTGAAATGATAGAACTTTCCTACATTCTCAAAGAATGAGGAGCTTACAATAATAAGGAAAGGACATAAATAAAACTCACATACCACAACTTCTGAAATTTCCATTGTTCAAAGGCTGTGGTTTCAGTTTGCTGTTGTCTAAAATGGATTGCAAAGTTTAAACTGAAGACTATACATTCAGATAAAACATGGGAACTTGCCTTTATTTCTTAGTTTAAAAATTATTTGTAGTATGTCTGTACCCGAACAGCCTGCTTCCAGACAAAGCTTAGTATTATTCAACAACATGGCAAGAACCTACTTCTTTCCTGTGTGAATGGCTCCAGCAAGGTGCCCCAGGAGGGGCGGCAGTGAGAAGGTCAGGACAGAAACCTGACTGTGCCCGGACCGCCTGTGACCCTGCTAACCCAAAGACTATTACCATTGACTGTGTGCTTGGTCTGCACTAGTCTAAGTGCTTCACACATATTATCTAACTTACTCCCTACAAAACTACCAGTGGTAACCCTCCCAATTCCCCTGTGAAGAGACTAAAGCACAAAAGAACTTGGCCAAGAGCACACACATCTAGTTAGTGAGAGAGCAGAGACTGAACCTCTGTGTTTTAATTTCTAAAACCCAAACATTATACAGTATGGTGAGAAAGTTTTGTTCCAATAAAGATGAGTTACCACATGTAATGTAGTGTAATGCTTTAAAAACTGATGCAGTCATCTTTTATTTCAGAATCTTCCCTGAATCCCAAAGAGGGAAAAAAAAAAAACCCTCCTCTTTTACCTCTTAAGGAGCAGTTTGACTCACTCCCACCAAGGAGATTAGAATTGAACAAACACTTTGGGTGCCCACTATGGTCTGGGCACCATGCTCCACACTGGATGAACCATTAAGGAAACAGGCAGAAGTTATTTCAGATTCTATGAGAATACTGTTTTGAATTTATAAAAATTTTTTTTGATTCAGATGTCCTGGTAGCACCTAAAAATTGATACCTTCAAAACTGAATTCAAGAGTCACCCTTCCAGACTCACTAATCCTTCCACCCTCCCCAACCCATCCCCACCACTCCTCACCCCTGCATGCCCCATGGCAACTTTCACAGCTCAAAGTAATCAGCAAGTGTATTTGCACAATTTGGACTTAAATTTGTCATCACAGGGCCAAAACCGAGAAATAGCAAAGTGTGGAATCAAAGCCAGGGGTGTGTCTGTAGCTTAGCATGCTCAGGAGAGAGGAAGGACTGACCCTGGTGTCCAACCTGCAGCCTGGGGGCCTTGTAGGGATCATGTGAGGACAGCTTTGCTTATCTGGGTATCACAAACCTTCCTCACAGGCCTTTCTTCCTGCTGTCCACCTGTCATCAGTGCTTGTGCCTTAATGTGCCACCTACGGCTCTTCTTTCATTGTGATGCAGAAAGCCAAAGGTTGGACATCCTAGGGGGAGCAGCTAAGGATAACAGCAGTGGTGACTAAGCTAAATGCCCAGCGTGGTTTGCTTAAGCACACATTTTATAGCAGTAGACACATATTTTTTTTTTGCAGTTTTTGGCTGGGGATGGGGTTTGAACCCACCACCTCTGGTATATGGGGCCAGCGCCCTACTTCTTTGAGCCACAGGTATTGCCCAGCAGATATATGTTTTAAAGGTTATTACTGAAACTCCTATAAAGTATATTTTTATATTAGGAATATAAAGCCCTCTTTTTCCCGCTGGAACTATTTTTTTAATGAGCATTTTTGTCATTTGGGAGATCGGAGCACGCACTGGCTCAGTCCAGCAACCCGTCCTTTCCACCGCCCGGCTGGGAATCACCCTTGAGCCCCGAGGCCCTCCTTCCAGGGCAGGGCAGCGCCCGGCCAGCCGCTGCCTTGCCCCGCCCAGCAGGTGCACGGCGCCTCCAGGCGGGCCCTGCGCTGCCCCCTTCTCTGCCCGTCTGGACTCTGTCTGTCCCTCCCAGACCAGCAGGCCGCAGCCTCCATTCAGCCCCTGCCCTTGGCTGCGCGGCACCCTGCCCTCGGGAGCCCGGGAACCACCCTCTCCACCCGCACGCCTTCCTACTCCTCCAGGAACCCACGTTCTCCACTTTCTGTCGGGTCAGATCTCTTTCTCTGGCGTCGCCTCCCCCACCTGGCCCAGCCCTCTCCTCCACCCCGACTTCAGCTCCTCACGTCCTATCTTCCCGCTCCTCCTAAATTCTATCTCCCTACGGGCAGAATTCTCAGCTGACTTGCGTTTTTGTCTCTGTAGTCTCCTTCATAAAATGGGCATGGAATGAATACTAGTTTGATGAATAAACAAATGACACATGAATTTAAGAAATGGCTGACCACTCTCCTAAACTGGCTGTGCTATTATATTTTACAAATACAAATATCCATAGAAATACTCCAAAACCAAATGATGGCGACTGTAGTAAAATAGAACAATCTAAGAAACAGAGAGAACTAATGTTTTTGCGTATTATTCTTTTAGTTTCTTTTCATACTTCTACATCCATAAAAGGACACTTTTTCTATTAACTATGGAAGGGTAAGCTTGTTAAACACGCCTGTTGAAGTATCCCCTATTGACGTGTCCAGGAGCAAGGCGCTGGGACCGTCCCAATAGGGCGCCGCTGTACACACAGAGCGTGACAATCATCTTTAAAACTCACACGCCTCTCAACTTACATCCAGGCTGATTTCTGTATGATTCCTCTTAAGGACAATAAAGACACATGATGAAAGTATAGCCCACCAGCAAGACTGTTGCTCCCTAAAGGCTCACAGCCCAGAGAGTCCCATCAAATGGAATGAGATGTTTCACCTGGACCTCAGGGAATGCTGTGCAAATCAAAGAGGCACCTCTGACACTTAGAATTTCCAGAAAACATTTGCTTCTGATTTGTCTTTGTGCTGTGGAAAAAAAAAAAAATCTACATTTTGATCTGAAGAAAAGTAGTTTAGTGGTCTCATTTTAAATCTTTTATTACAAGTTTGTAAATTTTGGACTCCTGAATTAAGATTCCACTTAAAAAGTAGTAATGGTATGTTTCATATGTGGCATCAATTGAACAGTCATCAACGAAGCCGTGTTCTCTTGACAGCCCACCATTTCACTTGCCTCCACAATGCAAAACCACGTGGCCACGTCCAGGGCCAAGGGGGGTGGAGAGCACTAGGGCCACCGATAGACCCGCCCCAGATGCTCCCCCTGCATCTGCTCTCTGCCGCCCTCTCACTCGTTCTGGGCCCAGCGTGACTTGCTCTGGCCAGCAGTGAGTCAGCACACATGCGAGAAGCAGACTCAGAGCGGCCGGCACTCTGAAGAACACGCCTGGGCCAGCCTGCTGGAGGATGAAAGCTCACGGGATACAGCAGAGCTGCTCTAGCCATGGCCAGCCGAGGTCAGCCAACAGCCTGCAGACTGTGTCTGAACGTTAGGTTCTTTGTTTTCTTCTTCTGAAAATTGCCTGTTCATATATTAAGTAGTCCCAATTAAGACCAAACTGCCTCAAACTCAGCCCAAGCAGAAGGGCCACCCTGTAGGGCTAGTCACGACTCCAGTGATCTTTCCACGTGAAACCACTGAGTTTGGGGCAGGCAGGTTGTAACACAGCATCAGTGTCACAACAGATAATGGAATGAGCACAGAAACGCTGAGATGAATACACAATGACAGTAGCCAGACCGTGTGAGATCAACCTCTCCAGCCACCACCCAGGAAGACAAGCCATTGCCTCTGGGCCACTGGCCCACACATCAGGACTTGGCCAGTAACAGAGATGAGGGAAGTGGTGGCAGGTCAACTGAGGCACCCAAGAGGAGCTGGGGGCCATTCCAGCATGAGCCTCAGGCACACCTGCAGCCCCTCAGGGTCACAGCTTCCCAGCCAGCACCTGCCAGAGCCCCTGCCCTGTCCTGCTGGCCAGCGAGGCCCCACAGCTGCCCTTTAGATGGTCACTTCCAGCACCCTGACTCCATGGCAGCTTCGGTGGGATCACACCAACTGTAACAGCTGAAGAGCAACTTCTGTAACTGTCCCTCTCCTGATTAGTACTATTTTCTTTAAAAACTCAAAATTCTCTTTTGTGCCCTGCAGCACCTGCCAAGGTAACATGGAAGAACTCCCTGGGCTGCAATCCCTTAAATTTGGTTCAATTTAATTCTTTGCTTTTTAAGCTGTGCCTCACATTTCTTTCCAGGTCCACAATGGCCAGCTTTAGTGTGTTTTGTCCCACTGTCAAATTAGGACCAACCAGAGAAAGCCAAGCATGTTCCCCAAACCAGAGCCACCTCCAGCCTCCTGTGCCAGCAACTAGAAGATTGCCTTTCCCCACTCAAGAGCTTTCCCACTTCCCCAGCAAGGAAGGCCCTGCTGAGTGTAAGTGAGAGAGCTGCTTCCTGGGGGTACTGAGTTCTCCTAACTAGCCTGCTTGTGCCCCTGGTCTGTCTTTGTTTCCACAACACAAGGGGCTTGAAGAATAGTGGACATGACTGCAAACTGTAAGAAACAACCTGGAGGCCAATGTTTGGATCACAGGATATGACTGTAGCTAATGTGAATAGAGGCAGAGAGAAAAACTGCATTGTAACTTTCATTCCCTTAATCTTTGACTTCCATTTTACTCCAAAAGATTCAAGAGGTTCTTCAATGGGGTTGGAAGACCTTAATCCTTCAATACGTGAATCTCTTCTCTTTTGAAACTCTTTCCCACCATCCCCATTTGTCATTGTCTTTTCTAAAATTTTTACCTGGTCTAATTCTGCCAGATCTTTGATAAGTAATAGCTTTATCTCAGGGCATACAACATCATTTTCATCAGCTACACTGAATCCTGAATCTGTCATGAGATTTGTAAATTTGGCTTTGCAATCTATTTGCCTTGTATCCTTAGATGCTCACAGTGACCTCTGATTCCAAGGGACCACCAACAAGATGCTGATGGCATAGTTGATAGGGGTGAAGGGGAAGGGATATTTGAATAGTACTACCTTAATAAATGTTTCATTTGAAACTGAATTATCAATACAAATGAAACTAGATATCAATATCTCAATGTTTTCATAGTTTTCCCTATATTTTAGAAAAATCCTTTAGAAACAAAAAAAAATCAGTACTAAAAACATCATCTAAAAAATTAATACTTTGGACTTGGCGCCTGTGGCTCAACAGGCTAAGGCGGCAGCCACGTACACCTGAGTTGGCGGGTTCAAATCCAGCCCGAGCCCACCAAACAACAATGACGGCTGCAACCAAAAAATGGCCAGGTGTTGTGGCGGGCGCCTGCAGTCCCAGCTACTTGGAAGGCAGAGGTAGGAGACTCGCTTGAGCCCAGGAATTGGAGGTTGCTGTGAGCTGTGATGCCACAGGGCTCTATCCAGGGTGACAGCTTGAGGCTCTGTCTCAAAAAAAAAAAAAAAAATTAATACTTTGTACTTTACATTCCTAAAATAAATCCCACTTCAGCATGGTGAATGATCCTCTTGATGTGCTACTGAATTCAACTTGCTGGTGTTTGGCTGAGAATTTCTGCATCTAAGTTGACAAGGGATATTGGCCTGTAATTTTCCTTTCCTACAGTGTCCTTGTCTGACTTTGGTGTCAGGGTAATGTTCGTTTTGTGAAATGAGTCTGTAAGTGTTTTCTCTTCTTTGACCTTTTGGAGGAGTTTGAGAAGAATTCGTATTAGTTCTCCTTTGGCTGGTAGAACTCAGTTGTGCAGACATTGGGTCTTCTGCTTTTCTTTGATTATGGGCTCAGTCCCCTTAGTTGTCATCAGTGTGTTCACATCTTCTATTTCTCCATGACTCAGTCTTGGTAGGTCGTAAGTGTCTAGGAATTTATCCATTTTTCTAGGTCATCCAGTTTGTTGTGTATATAACTATTCATTGTACTTTCATGTGATATTTTGTATTTCTGTGCCATCAGTTGTGATGTCTCCTCATTCATTTCTGCTTTTGAGTCATTACCCCAGGGATGCAGGGATACAACATACAATGTGTATCTCTGAGGGTGATACACCACATTCACAGAATGAAGGGCAAAAAACACACATCACTTCATGTGATAGAGAAAAGGAACTTGGCAAAATTCAATATCCTTTCATGTTAAAAACTCCCCACAAATCAGGCATACCAGAAATGTACCTTGACACAATAAAGGTGCTGCATGACAACCCACAACTGCCATCACAAAGGCACACCTCACAGACATTGTTGGTTTAGTTGGCGACCACTTCAGTGGAGCAAGTATCAAAATAAAGTGAGTCGCAGGAAATTTTCAGTCTCCATATAAATAAATGTTTACACTATATTAAGTGTACAATAGCATTGTCTTTTTAAAAGTACATACCTGAATTTAAAAATATTTTATTGCTAAGAATGCTCATTAAGTGAGACATGAAGTTGGGAAAGTGACACAAACAGACATTTGATGCAAGGTTGCCACAAGCCTTCAACTTGTAACAAACACCATATCTCCTAAGCATAGTATGTGACATGCAATATTGAGGTCTGAGAATTGGAAGATCTTCCTCTAGAATAAGGAACAGAACAGGGATGCCTGCTACTTTTACTCAACATAGTTTGGGAAGTCCCACCAGAGCAATTAGTCAAGAGAAAGGAAAAAAAGGCATCACGTTGAAAAAGAAAAAGTTAAATCATGTCTATTTGCAGACAACGTGCTCTCACGAAGTCAGACAATGGAGCTTGTGAACGCATCCTAGAAAATGTGCTACTTAGCTCCCTGCTGACTATCACAACGAGCACCTCCGAGGAATTTCCCTCGGGAAGCTGTGCACTGAAACTGGTACCTCGTCCACCCTACAAAGTGCTTTTTCTAGGATGAGTTCACAACTTGTCAGACCTTGTTCAACAACAGCTTAGACAGCCATTCCACAAAGAGAGTTCCAAAACTGTGTCTGTGGCTTTGAGACCTTGGGATGTGGGCCATTCTCACTGGGGCTAGGTGATATCTCAATGTGGTTTTGATTTGCTTTTCTCTAATGATTAGAGATGAGCATTTTTTCATGTGTTTGTTGGCCATTAAGCTATTATCATAGTAAAAAGTTTCTGTTCATATCCCTTGCCCAGTTTTTAATGTGGTTGACCTATTCTCGTTGATTTGCTTGAGTTCATTGTGTACCGGCCCCATCAGATTTGTAGCATGCGAACGTCTTCTCTAATAGCTTGTCTTTTGCTTTACCTTTTGTGTCCTTAGATGTACAGAAACTTTTTAACTTGATCAGGTCCCATTTATTAATTTTCACTGTTGCTGCAATTGCCATTGGAGTTGTCTTTATAAATTCTTTCCCTGGGCTGATATCACTAAGAGTTTTCCCCACACTTTCTTCTACGATGTTTATAGTTTCCAGTCTTAGGTTTAAATCTTTTATCCATTGTGAGTTAATTTTTGTGAGTAGTGAGAGTCGTGGGTCCTATTTCAATCTTTTACGTATGTCTAACAAGTTCTCCCAACACCGTCTATTGAATAGGGATTCTTTTCCCCAGTGTGTGCTTTTGTTTGCTTTGCCGAAGATCACATGTCGAGAAAAGACTGGTTTCATCTCTGGGCTTTCACTTCTGTTCCACAGGGCTCTGTCTCTATTTTTATGCTGCACTGTGTTGATCACTATGGACTTGTAGTATTGTATGAAGTCTGGTAAAGTGATGACTCCAGATTTGTTCTTATTTCTTAGAATTATATTGGCTATTAGGGTATTTTTTTTTTTATTCCACACAAAGTCCAGGACTATTTTTTCAAGATTGCAAGATATAAACAACACTGGTTTCTAATCGGGATTGCACTGAATCTGTAGATCACTTTGGGGAGCATCAACATTTAACAATGTTGATTCTTATAAGCCATGAGCATGGTATGTTCTTCCATCTGTTAACGTCTTTTGTGATTTCTTTTTTCAGTGTTTCACAGTTATTTCTACAGAGATCGTTCACATCCTTTGTTAAATATATTCCAAAGTACTTCATTTTCTTTAGCACTACTGAAAAGATATTGCATCTTTGTTTCTCAGATTGAATGTTGTTGGCCTAAATGAAGGCTGCTGATTTGTGTGCATGGATTTTATAACCTGAGATGTTCCTGTATTTCTTTATCATTTCCAGGAGTCTCACAGTTGAGTACTTGAGGTTTTTCTAGGTATAAGATCATATCATCAGCAAAGAGTGACTAGTTTGACCTCCTCTGTCCCTATTTGCACACACTTAATATCTTCCTCTTGTTTGATTGCTATGGCTAGGACTTCCAGCACTATGTTGAATAGTGGTGGGAGTAAAGGACACTCTTGCCTGGTTCCAGTTCTAGAAGGAATGCTTTCAGTTTTTCAACATTCAGTATGATGTTGGCTGTGGTTTTGTTGTAGAGGACTTCTATCAATTTAAGGAATGTCCCATCTATGCCAATTTTCTGCAATTTTCTTATCAAAAAAAGTGTTCTAAAAAAATAAAAAATAAAAAAAGTGTTCTAAATTTTGTTAAATGCTTTTCAGCACCTATTGAGAAGATCATATGGTCTCTGTTTTTGTGATGAATAATATTTATGGGTTAGCGTATGTTGAACCAGACTTACTCCCTAGGAGGAAATCCACCTGGTAGTGATGATTTTTTTTTTTTTTTTTGATGTGCAGGTGAGTTCTGTTTGCTAAGAATTTATTGAGTGTTTTTGCGTCTATATATATTAATAATATTAGTCTATAGTTTTCTTTTTTTGTTGTGTCCTTTCTTGGCTTTGGTATCAGGGAGATATTTGCTTTATTAAAGGAGTTGGGGAGGGTTCCTTCTTTCTCAATGTTACACTTATGGACCAGATTTACACTACAGGTACAAGGTCTTCTTTGAAGGTTTTGTAGATTTCTGGTGTGAAACTGTAAAGACCAAACTGACTCCATTTTATTAAAACTAACTCCATCTTGTTCCTCAGCCTTCATTTTGCAGCAGCATGCATACCGAAAGCATTAAGTAACTCACTCCCTCCCCCGCCCCTCGTCCTTGTGTCTGCCCTGAGTGATAGGAGCTCCTTCCCAGACTAGCCAAGGACAAGTATTACTCAGTCCCCTAGACCTCTATCAGCTCACCACACACCCCCTCCCTTTTTCCTTTCTGTACCCTTAAAAACCCCCTCCATTTCCAGGCCACGGGTTTCTGCATTTTCCTGCTGTGCCAGGTGTGAGAAACCCCCCCCCAGCCCAGGCTGACTTGTAAATAAACCTCTTGCTATTGCATCGGATTTAGTCTCTCGGTGATTTATGTGGGGGATCCCTTGAACTGGGCACAACAAAACTATCTGGTCTGGGACTTTTTTTTGTTGGAAGGTTTTCAAAGTTTCAATTTCCATATTTGATATTGGTCTTTTCAGTTCTATTTCTTCCTGATCAAGTCTAGGGAGGCAGTGTGATTCCCAAAATTTGTTTCCTCCATGTTTTCAAATTTCTGGGCATAAAAATTTTTGTAGTATTCAGTGATGAGGTTTTGTCTTTCTGTGGTTATCTGTCATCATTTCCCCATTTTCTTTTTTGACTAAGCTTATTAGACATCTTACTTTTTGCTTCTGGTTCTTCTGGCCACAGGCTTATCAATTTTGTTTATCTTTTCAAAGAACCAATTTTTTGCTTTGTTACTCTTTTGAATAGCTCTTTTATTCTCAATTTCATTTAGTTCTGATCTGATTTTGGTTATTTCTTTTCTTCTACTGGTTTTGGGATTGGATTGCTCTTCTTTTCCAGTTCCTTGCTATGATTCATCAGACTGTTGGTTTGTGTGCTGATTTCTGGGCATTCCAGGCAATGAGCTTCCCCCTCATGGCTGCTCCTGCTCTATCCCCCAGGCTTGATAGTCTGTGGCCCCGTGTCAATCTGTCTAAGGAACCTACTGATCTCCATCTTCATCTCCTCCATGACCCAGTCATTATTCAGCAATAAGGTATTTCATTTCCATGACTTTATGTGGGGATGAGTGTTCTTACAGGTCTATGTTGTTAGAAATTTTATAACAAAACTATCATTTTATAAAATGGTAAATTTATTCTTTTTCAAAAAACTCAAAATGAAAATATACAATATCTAAATTAACTAAATAACTTACTAAAAACTTATGAAATAAAAAATAAACTAAATAAAAAGTAGGTACTAGAGAGAAAAAGGAGTAAAAGAAGAAATCTTGAATCATCATAAAAGATAGAAAAATGAAAAGAGATGATAAGGGAGTAGGGGAGAAAGAAAAAATATCCACAGAATGGGAATGAAAGAAAATAATAAAACAAGAGGACAGTTAAAGAAGAAAAAAAGCCAAACAAACAAAAACCTGTCTGGATTCCTAAATTCCAATTTTCACCAGGAGCCAGGAAAAACTTGTAGTTATCACTTCCATCTTCACAATAAGGAAAAAGCTGAACAGACTGAACCTCAGCACTACTTCTAGAGTGGTCAGAGAGCTGAGGCCACAAGGCAAACCCTTGCCTGGGAAACTACAGAGCTATCGATATAGAATACAGAAAAATCACAGCTCATAGGAGGGGCCAAGGCCACTGCTGGGCCCACAACCGTTAGGCACACTTAAACTGTCACTAGAAATTCCTAGAGGCTGCGTGTGGATGGGCTGGGAAGTTGAAAGACCACTCCTAAGTATTCCCACACTTTCATGAATTTTATCTACAGGACCCTGACCAGGTTCTCGGAACATCACAAAAAAATCCCCTACTGTTTGTGATAGGCAGTAAAAGGGGAAAAGTAACCATTTTGAAATATACCCCAAGCTTGTTCTTCTTCATGGGAGGAAGCTGCCCTCAAAGTACACTATTTTGTCAAAACCTTGCCCAATCCAGAAAAAACACAATTGGGGGTATCACTTCCCTCTGATCTTCCTGTCTATCGGGGCACAGGAACTCTGCTAAAGGTTACAGCTAAGAGACTTGGGCCCCCTAAAAAATGGAGATTGAACTGTAAGATTACAGGATCTGGAGCAACAAACACTCTCCTTCTTTGCTGATTGGGATTCAAAACGGCACAGTCACTCTGCAACACAGTCTGGCAGAGGTCCACCAAAGTGAACTTGGTCTACCATGCAATACAGCAACTGTGCTCCTTGGTACCTATCCGAATGCAGTGAAAAGTCACGTCCACACAATAACCTGCACACAAACACAGGAACTTTTTTCGTAATTGCCAAACACAGGAAGCAGCACGATGTCCTCAGCAGAGTGTTGTGAGCACTACCACACATCAGACCGTGTTCAGCAGCAAAGATGTCAGCAAGCACCCCACCGGAGACAAAGAGGACCCTACAGGCTTCCCACTGGGTGAAGGAAGCCCATCTGAAAGGCCACCTCCTGCACAATCCCAACTATGTGACATTTTGGAAAAGGCAAAACGATGGAGACAGAAAAAAACAGTGGTTGCCAGGGTTTGGGAGAGGGAGGGAGGAGTGAGAAAGTGAAGCTCTGCGAATGCCTACTGGTGGGCACACACCAAACTCTCAAAACCAACAGTGGTTTCTCATGTGATCTGATATGAATATATTGTTGTGAGTTCATCAATTGTAACAAATACACCTACAAAGGGAAGATGTTAATAACAGGGGACTCATCCCTAAAACTTACTAAACAAAATCTATTCATTTAAAAAACATATCAGGATTTAATCAGGAAATAGTCTCTCTCTTGATACCTTGAACATATCATAGCATCATTTGATTCAATCTGTAAAGAAATTCTAGTGTAGCCAATGCTCACTTCAGATGAGCTTGTACCAATGGCGTGACATTTGTAAACCTTTTACACCCCGGTCATAACTTTCAATTAGGACAGAACAATCAGGAATGTCTAAACAGAGTCCATACTCCTTTGATACAAAGAGTATGCATAACTGCTTTTGGCAACATTTTTTAAATGTCTGGTCCCTGGTGATCACATCATAGTGTGAACATCTTTGTTCATCACATCAACCTTAGCTCACAGGACACTACTCTTTACATTGACTAAGCACTTCTAAATATAGTATATTAGATTCAACAAAGAATGAATATAGCCCATTTTCTATTCAGAAAGTAATTTTTTAAAGAAGCTCCTTTGTCATACCCACGACTTTGTGTTACAGACCAGAAACAGAAACGGCCCTATTATAGGGGCTGTTTAACTCCCCAGCCCACCCACATGCACCCTGTTACTCTACTCCCACTCTAGTGTGAGCAGGAATGATGCCATTGCAAAAGCTGTGATACACAAAATCAAGAAAGGTAAAATCCACACCAGGCAGAAATAAACGAAGCCCTCCCAGTAATACCAATAAGTTGTGCAAGCTGAAACTAGCACAGACGAGTCAGAAAGGATGCAGTGGGGTGTGTTTCTCGGAAGTGAAATAACAGATACAGTCTGTCTCAAAACTTTCATAGTGACCCACGTAACCATACTGTGTCAAAGAAATAGAAAAATAAACGCCCATTTTGCCAGAAGAGTTGAAACAACTCACACTAAGCCCTTCTTCATTTATTAAATACAAAGCAATATTGTAGTATAATTTCTAGGAAAGGAAGCATTTCAGGAAGTTCCCACTGGTACACCTGAGCCTTCACAGCCGCAGGATGCTGGGAGAGGTGGGCAAACTCCCAGTCACTGCCCAACCACACATACAGCAAAGTGCAGGAAAGCACCCAGGGTTAACTGAGGAAAGCACATGGGTGGAAGCAAATCTAGGAATAGAAAAAATATATATATATATCCCATGTACTCAGTACTACTGTGAAACCAATTTATAATCACTCACACTTGCATATGAAAAATGAAACACAACTATAGCCTAGGATAAAGGAGGGAAGGGGAGGCAGAGGGGAAGGGAGAGGTGGGTCAATGGAGGGAGGGTTAGAACGGGGACCACACCTAAGGAGCATATGCAAGTACAAGTTGGATCTATCAGGTGTAGAACACAAATGTCTTAATGCTGTATTTGGGTAAATGAGGTGAAGGCTATGTTGATTAGTAGGACGTTAGCACTCCAATTTGCGCAAATAATCAACACACTGAATCCCATAATGGCATAAATGTATTCATGATCTATGCAGAAATGACTTAATAAAAAAAATTTTTTTAAAAGAAACTAATAATCAACATAGAAGTCTTAGTAGAAAGTTTAAAAAGGCAACACTACAAACTAAAAAAAATAAATAGAAGAAAAGGCAGTTTGAGTGAAGGTAAAACCTGAGAGGTAAATTGAAGAAGATGCCAGCAATTTCTGCCCTTGGGTCTATTTTTAGCATCTGGGGCTGTGTTGAGACAAAAGTAGAATACGAACTGCATAGGACCCAGACTATGTAGATAGCAAAGGAGAAGCAGGGAGCACTGGGGTATTAAACAATGAAGATGGTGCTGAACTCAAACCTGTCTGACCCAGGTGCACCAGCACTGAGTTCAGGGCCATGAGCGCTAGCAAGCAAATCCATGTGATGCCGACACTTGTCTCTTGTGTAACTGTTGAACAACTCCATCCTCACCCAGCAGATGGACTGCTGATTCCAGTATTTAAACACTTCCCCTGACTTGCCTTCCACACAGACAAGATACAAGATTTTCCCTTCATATCAGTGTTTTCCACTGAAATGGAAGCCTGCCATCCTGGCTGCCCCTCCTTGGACTTGCATAGGCGACATCCCTCTTTGTCCCGAAGTCTGTACGACAGATCTTAAATCCGCCACACACACAGCTTCCTTCTTCAGCACAGTGGGGTACGGAAGTGTATTTCAACCACTCTAAGCACATCTATCTGTACCCTTCTCAATCATTTTCTCTTCCCCTCTGTTGCCACTGTTCCTGGAACATCCAATTAGTGTTTCTGACATTCTAAAATAGTTGTGTGATGCTTAACCCAGGGCACTCAGCAATCCCTCGGAGAAGGCATGCAACATGCTCTGCACACAGTGAAGGTTTTCAGTTCCATCTTGTTCTAAAAATATCTAAAGGCATAAGGTGAAACTATAAATCATTGACAACATGGTTTGGGGAGCAAGATAGGTGGGTTATATATGTTAAACATATCCACAAATGTTTTATTCTGATCATCTAAATTCAACAGAACTCACTAGCTTGAAGGATGTATAATGTTCCTCACATTATCTTCATCAAAGACCAACCATGTCAACCCTGATTGTCAATAATTACAAAGTAATAATTATCAAATTAAGTTTTCCATCAGAAGCATACAGTTGACAATAATGTACTTTTCAAAACAGCTAGAAGAGAATAATTCAAATGTTCCTAGTATAAATAAAAGAAAAAATATTTAAGGTGATGTATATCCCAATATATCTGATTATAATAAACGTATCAAATTAATCAGTGCCCACAAAATATGCTCATCTAATAAGTATTAATAAAAATAAATAAATTAGCTGGGCACAGTGGGATGCATTTGTAATACCACCTACCAGCTTCTTTGGAGGCAAAGGTGGGAGGTTCACTTAAAGCCGAGGAGTTCAAGACCAACCTAGGCAACGTATCAACACCTTGTCTCTTTAAATAACAATAAATTAAAAATAAAAATATTTTATCTGGTTAACTGAAAAATGACCAATGTATTTTGGGTAGGAAACATGCAGATGGAAAAACTATCCTGAAAATTGAAATGCTTGAATGGTGAGTAGAATTAAAAATGTAAAATTTTCTTAAAATTTTATGAAGTCCAAGAATACCTTAAGACTGATATAAAGAATAGCAGTCCCTGTACTAATCCTGCTGATTCACATAGAATACCCTGTCTTAATCTCATCACAGACCTAAGGTGGTAATAGTATATACCTATTTATCATTCAAATTCTTGCTATTGCAAACAGCAAAAAAGCAGCCCTGAAGGGGCTGAGGCCGGTGAGTGAAAAGAGTGAGAGGACAGGCTCAAACTCAGTCACTAGGTCAGACTGTCCCCACGTCAGCTTTGCCACCTCCTGTATAGACTCCTCCTAAAATTCACGGGGTGGCCTCCGACAGCAGCAGGCTCTCACCCAGTGAGGAAGACAACAGCCCAGCCTGCTGCACCACACTCTGTTCCTGAGTCCACATTCGGCAGGGACAGTTTCCGTGGCCCCCACAAAAATACTAAGTCCCCCTTGTCGGCCTCCCCTGCCAGGTCCTGGACGTCCCGACATTCACCTTGGTCATGGTCCATCCCAGGACTCCAGAGGTGCCAGGCCTACTGCTGGGGTGGGTGAGGAGCTGAGGGGAGAAGCAACGAATGCCCCTCACAAGTAGGGAACCCACAGTTTGGGAAGACAAACCTGCCAAAAATCAGAAGCCTAGGCAGTCAGTCTAGATTTGGATGGTCTGTCACCCGGATCCAAATTACCCCTTGACCCCTGTCCATCCTGCGCGCAGGTTGCAGAATGAATCCCGACTGCACAAAACGTCCTTGCAAACTGGAACTTGAACAAGGTCACAATATTTGTTGCAAAGGTTGGAAATAACTTAAGATTAACTTCATTATGAATTTCATTCGGCTTACCCAAAAACTCTGGCCTGTTTTGTTTCTACTAACTTCAAAACGGCAGTGGCCAGTACAGAATATTCATTTCCACTGAGAAATCCTAGAGTTTCAATGGAGCTTCAAGTCACCTGGTTTCATTGATACATCACTTATTGCAAATTTACGTCTTTAGATCCTTAATGATCAATGACTGATTCCCAATCTAAGACAGTTGGCAACTTTGGACCTTGCTTTCAGTGAAGTAAAAAAAAAATTGTACTTGCCTGTCTAAGTTTTCTCCGTACTTTCAACCAAGTTTTATTCAAACAAAGCTACAAAATAAGCCTAACAAAGTAAAGCACCGCAGTCTTTTAAAAAGAGAAAAATTTGTACTGACTTCTGCTTCTGGCCATAATGGAGTGGGAGAGCACATTTATGTTCTTATATTAAAGAACCAAAAAGAAAAAAAGGAAGAAAAATCACACCCACGACGGGAAACCCAGGTCTCCAACCGGAGCGCAGGCAGCACTGCCACGTGCGGGGCGACCACGCAGCACGTGCCGGGGCGGAGCGGGGCGCCGGGGAGTGGCCAGGCCCGGCCCCGCCCCCCGACCGCGCGACCCGGAGAGGAGCAGCGCTGGGGTTCACGAGCTCGAGCTCGGGGTCCAGTCGACGACAGGCCCAGGGGGTGGGCAGACCAGGGGCCGCGCCGGGCATGTTCACTCGTCCGCGGGCCTCGGGCGGCGCCGACCACGCGCGCACAGCTCGGCAGGGGACCGGCCGGGGCACAAACGACCCCGATCTCGGGCACGAGGACCGCGCCCCAGTCGGTGCCCAACGCACCAGGCCGCGCCTTCCTCATCTTAACGGTGACGCACCGGGGTGGGGCGTGACGCAGTGCGCGCGGCAGGGCCACTGAGCATGCGCGCTGTTGTCCCACTGTCGCCTGCGCGGGGCGGGGCCAGGGAGCTTGTGCGCTGGGAGCGACCGCGGAGGCGGGTAGGGGGTTGCTACGGCAACGGCGGGCGGAGAGGACCGCGGTGGAGCCCGAGCTGGAGCTGGGTGGGCGTCCTGGGCGTTCGGGCGTTACTGGCAGAGCTGGGGCGGGGCATCGCGACGCTGCCGCTCGGCCCTGGGTCCCCGAGTGCAATCCCAGCCTGTCTGTGGGTGAGCGGGGGCTCCCCTGGGGACCTGCTCTGCGGGGCTGGGGCCGTGGTACGGGGCGGGATCCCGGTCAGCTGGCGCAGTGTCCCTGCACACGTGGTGCAGATTTAGGACGTCTCAAAACTGAAAATCTAGCACTACCGATTACAAGACAGGGAGCCAAGTCCAAAGGCGGTTTGAGTTTTAAAGAGAATTCTAGCAATGCAACTTTGGGTGCTACTGGGCGTCACAGGTGGACCTTCGCAAAGAGATGTATAAACCAGGAATTCAGGTGTATTTTTAAAATTGTGATTTTATGCATTTTTATTTGGCGTGTTTATTAATTAGACAAATTGGTAACTATTACTTTGGCATCACAATGGTAGCTTTTGCTTTCAAGCCCTACTTCTGTTAACTAATTATTAATACTGAAATTAATAAACTGGTTGTGTCAATTTCAGCTTTCAATACAGGACAAGGATTAAGTTTCTTTCTCTAAATTGGTTTGCCACAGACCAATTATGTCATCTCAAAGAAGTGTTTTTTCATTTATAAAGTGGAGTTGGACTGAAGAGTTTCCAATATCTTTAAATCCAAATTTTAAATTCTAAAATTTAATGATAGTGTAGAACAACTTTTAAAAGCTCTTCACTTGATATTAATCTTATTTTGAGGTAAAAATAAAATAAGAATGTAGATAGCCAGATATGGTTGTATTAAACTGTTTTGGGTATGAGGTAAACTATCTTCTCTCTGGTTGTAAGCATTTAAGAAGTAGAAAAATTGGGCAGTGATGAACCATTTCTCCAGCCTAAATTTTCTTGAAATATTGCATAAACATCTTTCAAATATTTCTTGATGCCAGAATTGAAAGGGAATAAGAAAGGGTTATGTAGAAGCTGCCATCTAAGTTTCCAAAGGACTTTAGCAGCTACTTTTTGTTCCTAAACCCTGGGTTGCTAATCAATTTGTTTCTACTGTCCTTACATTTCTCTCTTGACAGCACTCCTTAGTGAGTTTATTCTTTCATTTAGGTTAATTTAATACAGGTATTGGTCCTTAGAAATATATTTTGGACTAACTCCTTTCTGGTCTTACAGTTAGGCCCTCAATACAGTAAGCCCTAATTTCATAGATAGGTTCTTAAAAACTGAGACTTTAAAACAGTGTATAGTGAAACCAGTTTCACCACAGGCTAATTAATATAAACAAGAGTTAAGTTCCCAGGGCATATTTCTGGCCCCCAAAACTTATGAAATGTCTTTTAAGTAAAGACTTAAAACACTTCCAGTATTAAACACTGAAATACACGTGAGCTAGAACTACACTCAAGAAAGATCACTGCTCCTGGCCTGTGGCTCAACAGGCTAAGGCGCCAGCCACGTACACCTGAGCTGGCGGGTTGGAATCCAGCCGGGGCCCACCAAACAACCACTGACGGCTGCAACCAAAAAATGGCCGGGCGTTGTGGTGGGCGCCTGTAGTCCCAGCTACTTAGGAGGCAGAGGCAAGAGACTTGCTTGAGCCCAGGAGTTGGAGGTTGCTGTGAGCTGTGATGCCACAGCATTCTACCCAGGGTGACAGCTTTAGGCTCCGTCTCAAAAAAAAAAAAGAAAGATCACAACCGACTTTCTTTGGTGAGTGAAAGTGAGTTCTGTGGAATGGGTTAAATTGGGAGGAATGTTTGCAAAGTGGGAGTTGTCCAGGGCACCTCCTCTCACCAGCAGGTCCACAATAGATGAGGAAGGACCTGCTGAGCACTTTCATACTGCAATGATACGGATTTGTTCATTCTTTTTCCAAACTGCTTATCCTAGTTCAGAGGCTCAGGAGACCAGAGCCCATGCTAGGAGCTCAGCCCAAGGTGGGAACCAACCCTGGACAACACCTGTACCTCGCCTTCACAGGGCACGTTCACACTCACCGGTGCACTCAGATGAAGAGAGTCTGGACACACCAGTGAACCTGTGTTCGCTGCTGTGGGATGTGGGAGGAAGCCCAGGTGGCCGCAGGGAGAACGTGTAGACCCCACTCAGACGGTGGCCCTGGCTGCCGATTTATTTCTTTCTCATCAGTTGTTTAACAAAATGATGTTGAAAGAAACATTATTTGAGGATATATTATATTATTTCCTACGTTATTTGAATAACTTGCTCCCCATTACAGTACAGTTTGAACTTTTTGTCTTCATAAAATACACTCTTGTTCAAATACTAAAAGGGCTAATTCCAAATTCTTCCACCAGCTTTGAAGGGAATTGGAACAAGAATAATTGGAGTACCGTCTGTGTGAAAAGATCCCTTCTAGATACTTTACAGAGGTGGTCTCTGTAACCCTTCTAGTACCCCTGTAGGTGAGTGCTATACTTACTTGACAGGTGAGGAAACTGAGATTCCACCATGTGAAGTTTCTGCGCAGGGGTGAAGCAGTATTGGAACCCCAGTTTGTCCCATATTCTGTGCTTGTGTTCTCGGTAGATAGAAGTTATCCAGTATTGATCTGTGTCCCACTTTCTCCAGTGTCCCCTTCCCCCTAAATATCCTGCTAATTTCCTAAGTGCCTTTGCTTTCCTTGTACCTGTGATGTAACATGTTCATTTTCCTTCAAATTCCAGTTTATCTGTCATCTCTCTAGGAGGTTTGTTTACAAATCTCTAATCATTTTAGTCTCCAGATGTTAGTTTGAAATTTTGTTGTGGTTGTGTATAATGTTACATTTTCAATGCCTTGTTCTCATTTACATTAATATGTTCTCTACAACTCAGTGGTGAAGTGTTTGAGGACAGGGCTGAAGCAAGTAGTAGCTGGTAGGAAGCCTCCTTCACAACATGACTGGATAGCTCAGTACCCACTGTATGGGCATGTCCCTCGCTTCATTGTCACACTCTTAATACATATCTTCCCCACAGTGTCCTAAAGGAGCTTATGTAACTTTTGACTTATCTAACTTCAACTTTCTGTTGACTTATGTTTTTACAGTAGAAGAACAAAAGGACTGTGATGCACGTACGTTGTGCTGATAGGATTTGTTATAGCTAAGCAACAACTTTTCCTGATTCATCATGTTAAAAAATAAGGTACACTATCCTTTTTAAAAATATACACATTATTTTACTCATGAATATATTTTAATTCAGTCATTTGAGAGCATGAAAAAATAGCTTGCAAATGTGGCATCAACCAGGAACCATCAGTGGGACTGGAGATGCCAACTGTGGCGTGGGGGCAGTGGCAGGTTCGTGAGAAAAGCAGTCTTCTGCAGCGCTTACTGCAGGCACCTCCTAGCTACAGAGGAAATTTACTAAGTTTCCACCAAAGACTCACATGCTTAAATGTAGGACTGTGCTCAGTGTTTGCCTAGAGATTAATTTAATTATACGGAAACAGTATGGATTTGTTTAGGCATGCGCCGATGCATAGGTCATAATGAAGCTTTAGTAATCGAGTGAATAGATCTTCCTGTGTTTTTAACATAAATGCAGTGTGGGCTTGCTCTCACTCAGGTGACAATTGGTCAAGTGTTCATAACTAGTAGATGTGGGCGAATGTGCCATCATTGTTGCGTATTAAACCCTCAATTCTCTTTTAAATGATATATTACATTCTCTTCCTATAAATACGACTTTTTCCTACTTTTTAGGGTCATTCATCTAAAAAAGATAATTTAGCAATCACTGCAGTTGCTTTACAAGACCACATTTTACATGATCTTCATCTGCGAGACCTTTCATTAGCCACATCAAAAGTGCAAAAGAAGGAGAATAGATCCAAAGCTCTGAAAAGAGAGACAAAAGCAGTAATAGATACAGGACTGAGAAAAACTACACAGGGCCCCAGAGTGGAAGATCCAGAAAAAGAGTATGTTCTTGATCCAAAGCCACCACCATTAACTCTAGGTAAGCTACTGTGGTCCCTCATTCATCTTTTGGCTTATTAAAGCTAATGAATCTGTTATGATTAATATTATAGTTTTTATGGTACAGAAATAATTTGTCTTAACTTATAATTATACAGAAAGGTGTGTATATACTGAAGTTTAAAAATGACAGGGGACCATTTGAGCTAGAAAATAAAGATAGTAATGATAAGAGGAATAAGTAAAAATAGTAGAATGAAAGAAATATCCATTGATTTACACTGATAGATACAATCAAACAGATAAATGATGGAAAAGTAAAAACTCTTTTAGTAGACTATTTAGCTAATAAATATAGTGGACAGGCTGACAGGAGATCAGCATTTGGCAGACAACACAGTAATACTCATGATCATTACTGAAACCGGTAACGGGGAAAGTCTTGACTTCTGGGACTTGGAGTGATGGTGGCATCTCACAGCCTGTGCCCATAGGTAGGTGGCCTTGCAGGTAACACTCGATAGCACCCAGCCAGGTGACCCAAGCTGTATCAGCAGTAATGACACGTGGACATCATGTGTCTCGATAAAAGGTGTGACATCACTTCTGTGGCATTGTTGTCAAAATGTATTCTGAATTAGATCATGAGGAAACCTCAGACACACCTGAATTGAAGGACATTTTGCAGAATTCCTGGCTAGGAATCTTCCAAAGTACCAGACGAGAAAAGCAAATCAAAAACTAGAAACTACCCCAGATTCTAATAGTCACAGGGAAATGGCAGCAGCATGTGTGCTGCTGACCCTGGGACATCTTAGTCCAGAAAGAAGGGCAAGTGGACTGACAGATCACAGCTGGTTTTGATCTTTGTATGAGAGTTAGGAAAAATGGTAACATTTGGGGTTAAGGGTGTATGAGAATTCTTAATACTGTTTTTAAAATCTTTAGTAAGTCTGAAATTATTTTACACTGGGAAGTTAGAAATAAGGACTTTTAAATTATGATGGGCGTGGAGAGCAAGTTTGGTTAGGATCTGCCTCGTGGTGCAGACGAGGTGGATATGGAAGCCTGTGCCTTGGGCACAGTTACAATGCATTTTGCACTATTTTCTCGTAACTCCTGATGACAATCATGTTGTCTTCTAGAAAGTGGCATGGCTCAGAAACATGCTGAGACTTGAAATAAAGTTATATAGTAACTTAGTAAATATCTTCAGTTGTGCATATACAGTTTATGTGGATGATGAAATAGCTCCATTATAATCAATCTTAGACATTTTGTCAGGAAACATTTAAATTAGACATCAGGAAAAACATCCCAAATTAAAAAATAAGTGAAGCTATTGAGGAGAGTAAATGACCTTTTACGGAAGAAAAATCTTCATGATGCATGTTAGTTCCTAATGAGGTTGAGCCATATCCTCTTAACTATTAGCTATACGTGATATTTCATTTGAATTTGCAGATTTACTAAAGTTCCTTGTATATTCTACACTTTAATCTCTTCTTGATTTAGCCTCTGAAAATATCTTCTGTCATCATCTTTCAACTTCTATCAAATTTTATATCGAATACAATTTTACATTGAACAAAATTTTCATTCTGATTAATATTAAATTAATTGGTTTTTTACTTTATTGCTATATTTTGGGAGATTTAAGAAGTCTTTTACCAATCTGAGATTGGAAAGATTTTGCCACATTTTCTTCATTTCCTTTATATTTTACTCTTCACAATTAGAACTTATCACAGGTCATTTTGCCTGTGCTGTTGGGAAAACTGATGGGGACAGACATTTGTTAGATTTTTCCTTTTCATTGCTTCTGCTTCTGTGTCAGTGTCTCACTGTTTCACCAGGATAGTTTGTTGTGTGTCTTAATTTGCTTTTCTTGTTTGATACTTTCTCTGGTGAAAAATGACCCTTTTTTTTTCCTCTTCTTAAAATTGCCTTATTTTCTACATAAAATCTGCTGCAGTTTTTTAAAACTCTATTTATAAAGTAGGGCAAATAACGTATTTTCAGTGTAATCACCTAACCGCAGACAGGTTGGTGTCTCCGACCTGTGGAGGAAGCGTGGTACCCAGAGCTGAGGAATCGTGCTGTCTTCAGGGATCATAGTTGACTCTCCTTTCCGTTTTTATGTCCTCTCTTTTTTTCCCCTCTGTCTTTTTCTGATCTGGACAGGATCTCTTGAAGTGTGGTGACCCCTGGCATTTCTGTTCTTGAGTCCAACCCTTATAATTTCTCCATTAATATGATGTTTGCTCTTTGTTTATTGTTCTGTTTCATTTTGTTGGCTGGCCTTTACCTAATTATGAAATTTCCCATTTAGCAAGTTTGTAAATGTTTTTTAAATCATAAATAGAACGTAGCAGATGCTTCTTTTTCTTGCAGCTGTTGAGATGATGGTGCTTGTCTCTTTTCCCGCCCCTGTGTAGTGCGGCAGGCTGTCTGGGGCGGAGTCTTCCTTGCACACCTTGGACAAACCCACATGATCATGGTGCTTGTCACATCCACTGCTGAATTTGGACAGCTGACCTTGCTCAGTACATGTGTATTTGTAGCCATAGATTCCTCGGGTCTATGCTTGTTCTCGTACTGTCCTTGTCAGGTTTTAATACCAAGGCCATATTAGCTTCATAAAATAAATTGGCAGCTTTCCCTCTTTTTTCAGCATTCTAAATAACATAGAAAATAGGAAATACAGGCTCCTTGAAAGTCTGGGATAACTCACTTGTAAAAGACCTAAGGCTCTTTTTTTTTCTTTTTTTTTTTTAATTTTTATTTTTTATTAAATCATAGCTGTTTCAAGCAGCGTGAGGAGTGGTGATCCATTAAGGTGGGTTTGGCTGTGAGTGTACAGCAACTCGCTGGCAGTGTGAGGCCTTACCTGCGTCTGCTGTGTGTCACAGTGTGGCTCCGCAGCGTGGCTGCGTCCACCAGGACCAGCACAGCTCTGCCATCCTGAGCGATGGCACCAGGGATGGGGACAGGAGGGCTGCATGCTCCAGGTCCAGTCCTCTATGACACAGATCAGGCCGGCAAGGCAGGGGAGAGAGGTGTCTGCAGATGCCCCCCAGGAGACCGTTTCTTACATTCCACCGGAGATGGAGCACACACCCATTGATGGTCTAAACATCGGCACAAGGAAGGATTGCCGTGATACACATCAGTGAGTCAAGATCCGTCCTCGGCTGAGCCCGTTTCTGCGGGAGCACAGTGTGGTTCTCAAGCCAGACAGAGAGAGGCCACAGGTGCCGCCAGAGCAGGAGGCCGCTCCAAGTTCCCGCTGCTTCTTGGGACAATTTAACTTTTTATGTATTTTCTGAAGTATATCAATTTCATCTAGGTTTCCAGGTGTATTAATACTTAGAAAACAGCTGTCAACACTGTTGTATGATTTTAAATTTTATAATTATTTCTTTTTTTTTTTTTATTCTATATGTTTTTTGCATTTACCTTTTCTTTATCCTGACCAGTTTTGTCAGGAATGTCTCCTTTGAGGAAGACTAATCTAGGCTTTGGTTGGTTGGTTTTGGTCTCTGCTTTGGCTTCTGTTTTCTTGACATTTCTGTCTTCATCTTTGCATTTGCCTTTTTGTTTCTTAAATTTGTTGTTTTTCTCTTTTTCTAGTGTCTTGAGTTAACACTTGGCTCTCTTGTCTCTAGACAGCCCTGTTTCCTGCTGTGTTCAGACAACCTGTGTCTCTGTCTGTCTCACCACTAACACGTGGGGCTTCTGCAGCACTCAGCTCTGGGTAACACATTTCTGGATTTTCTTTTTGGTATTTTCTTTAACCTAAGTTATTGAGTCATGTATATTTTACCTTTCAGGTACAGGTTGTCTTAAAGTTCTGCTTTCATTACTGCTATTTTTAAATACGTTTTTTATTTAGATTCGTAGAAAATTTGCAAATATAGTACCAAGTTCTGCATGTCCAGCCCCTTGATGTTAACACTTTATGTTGCCGTGGCACTTTTTTGCAGAATGAGAAACCAACATTGGTTCGTGACTGTTCCCAACTAGACTCCGGATTTGGATTTCTGTTTCCCACTTCCCTTTACTGCTCTAGAACCCAGTGCAGGGCAGTATTGCTTGTGGTTGTCGTCGTTCCTCTGGCCTGTGACAGTTTATTCCAGTTTGACCATTTGAATGGTATTTTGAGGAGCACCAGCCGGGCATTCTTAGTTGGGCTCAGGATTGGGCTGGGGACGGGTCACGACGTCTCCACCCTCATTGCTGCCAGCCGCTTGGTTAAGGGTGTGTGTCTGCCACCTTTCTCCACTGGAAAGTTAGAGATGTTCCCTTTCCAGACGGGTCTTTGGAAGTGAGACAGTAAGTCTGGCCCACCTTTGGGGAGCAGGGGGCAGGGAATTAAGCTCTACATCCTGGAGGGGCTAACATCTGCTTGTATTATCTTTGTCTTCTCTTCACTTACCTGTCTGTCCCGTGATTCCTGTCAGCATAGACGTGGGCACGGCTCAGCACTACTGCTCGTGTCCGTAAGCCGTCAGCCTCAGCTCTTTCAGGCTGGTCCTCGTCCTTTTCATCTTTGTGCACTTCCTTCCTTTCTGCCACCACCAGGTTCTGGACACGTACCCTGTATCATCACTGTCCCATACTCAGAATCAGCCATTTCTCCAGGGAGCCCTGGGTCTTTACATTAAAGAACAGGATTTAGGGTGCTGAGCATGTCAACTTTAAACCTTGTTGCATGTGGCCAGAAGACAACGGAGTTAGGGGAAATCCGTCATTGTCATTTATCTCTTCTCCTTCTAGTCCTTGGGCCTCCATTACCTACAGACACACTGAAGGTGGGTTTGCATAGTGGGGAGCAGTAGGTGCCTGATGCTGAGGCAGAGCTGGATTGTGTGGTGGCACCCAGGAGACTGCCATGCCTCGGGGCACAGTGTTGGCTGCTGTCCCTCCCTGCCCGAGCCTGAGCACTGCCCCCCGGGCCAGCTCTCTTTCTTCTCCTCTGCATGCTCCTCTCTTCAGGTACGCATGCAGTTTAAGAGTGCAGTGGTTCTGTGAGGATGGCGACAGCAGCATCACGGGCCGGACTCATGATGAGTGATGACAGGGAGGGAGCTACCCGTGAACACGTCAGACGGCCACAGGGGATCTAAACATCACGAGAGGAAACCCTGGCACAGGACAGCACTGCTGTGCTGGGAGCACCCTTCATGCAGCTGTAACAACAATGCCTGTTTCCCAGATGTCACACTCCCTTAATGTTCTTATTTTCTATGTCTTGGGGTGTTTTTACTTTTTATGAGAGAATAATCATGTGCCACTTAACGTTTTGGTCCATGTACATGATAGTAGTCCCTTGAGGTTATAATGGAGCTGAATAATTCTTTTCTCCCAGTGACAGCGTGACGACCCTGGCCCTGTGGAGGCCTAGGGTGCAGTGGCATCAGCCCAGCTTACAGCAGCCTCAAACTCCTGGGCTCAAGAGATCCTCTTGCCTCAGCCTCCTGAGTAACCGGGACTACAGGCACTACCCACAGTAGCCGGCTAATTTTTCTATTTTTGGTAGAGACAGGGTCTCACTATGTTGCCTAAGCTGGTCTCAAATTCCTGGCTCAAGCAATCCTCTCACCTAAGCCTCTGAACAGTGTCGGGGTTACAGGCATGAGCCCCTGTGCCCAGCTGTGTCTTAGTTTTTAACAATAAGGGTATTTTTGAAGGTAAAAAAAGAGATTTTTTAATTAGAAAAAAGTTTACAGAATAAGGACATAAAAAGTATTTTGTATAGTGTATAGCCATAAGCTAACTAATGGCCTACATATCAAAAAGTTCTAAAAAAACCAAAATGTTTACAAAGTAAAAAGTTACTTTAGGGTGGCACCTGTGGCTCAGTGGGTAGGGCGCCAGCCCTGTATATCGAGGGTGGCGGGTTCGAACCTGGCCCTGGCCAAACTCAACAAAAAAAAATAGCTGAGCGTTCTGGCGGGTGCCTGTAGTCCCAGCTACTTGGGAGGCTGGGGCAAGAGAATCGCCTAAGCCCAGGAGTTGGAGGTTGCTGTGAGCTGTGACACTACAGCACTCTACTGAGGGTGATAAAGTGAGACAGAGTCTCTTAAAAAAAAAAAAAAAAAAAAAAGTTACTTTAAGGTTAACTTATTATTGAAGAAAGAAAATACTGTTCTAATAAATTTCGTGTGGGCTGAGTGTCTGGTGTTGATACGGTCTGCACACGCAGACCTCACACGTACTCCCCAGTCCCTTCTAGTCCCACAGGCTCCATTCACGGTGAGTGCCTTGCACAGTTGTGTCATTGTTTGTCTTTATATTATGTCCACTGCCCCTCGTCTGTGTTTGGATGCACAGGTTCCATGGTGTGGGGACGTCCTGTAGCCCAGTGTGGTCCAGCACAGGCCCCATGCAGCTCCGTGCTCTGACTCATTCCCCCAGCAGTGGAATCAGTCTGAGAATGTGCCCCCACAAAGTGCTCTGGCTGGATCTCAACCTTTTCTCCCAGCCTTTCAGTTGACATTATGTTTCCACTATAAAATTCCTGTCTTTCTCCTACACCACTTTATGTAGGGGACTTCTGTACCTGTGATTTTGGTATCTGACAAGTTAGAGGGATCCTGGTAGATACCACAGGGGTGACTTGTGAAGTAAAGGGGTGGCGTGAAATGCACTGCTGTAACATCTGTCTGTAGTGAAGCTGTGAACCACAGACCGGTGCCATGCCCTGAAACACCCTGCCCATGTTCTGGTTGTCTCACTTTCAGCACAGAAGTTGGGCCTCGTTGAGCCCCCGCCGTTGCCACTGTCATCTGATGAGTGGGAGAAGGTGAAGCAGAGGTCCGTCCTGCAAGGGGACTCCATGCAGCCCTGCCCGATATGTAAAGAAGAGTTTCGCCTCCATCCCCAGGTGCTGAGCGTGGGGCTGTTCTCAGTGACTAGACGTGGGGTGGGCTCACTGCCAGGCCTCTGTGTTGCCTTTATCCTCCTCTGTAAGCACAAGTATCCTCCTCAGATATTTGTATTTTCTTTCCATTCATTAAAGTGTGTGTGTGAGGAAGAGCTGAACAGCTTTATTTACTGAATGACAGTAATTCTCAAGTACCAGGTTTATACAAAAGTAATGCCAGAAAGCAGGATGGCAGGGTGTGGGGAAGCATGTGTGTCCCAGAGCAGAAAGAATGAAAGCAAAAGGAATTTTTAAGTTTTGTGAGTTAAATCATAAAAGAAAATTAAACACATAACAGCAACAACAACAAAAAACGTTCTTGAGTATCTCCAAAGAATTTGTAGGAGAATCTTTAAAAAAAAGTAAAATATTTTAATCTTTATTCATGAAACTTTACCATGGTAAGATTGATATTACCCTGGGTTTACAGATGATACATAACTTATAGCATAGGTTTTTCCTGCACATATTTTGTCTGCCTAACTATTATGTCCTGGAAGTTGGGGATACTTACATTCCCAGAACTGTGTGTATGAGACCATGGCTGCCTGCCAGCGATTTCCCACAGTGTGTAGCATGATGCTTCCTGCCCTGGCACTCAGAGATGTGCTAAGAAAACAGGGATGTACTTGAACACCCCTAAACTCACAGCACAGGAACCTGGCCTCCCTTCTTACCCTGGCACATTGACTCTCAAACTCAATTTCAGTATATTTCATCACTGACAAGCTCACAACAGTTAAATTTTTGTTATTTGTAGTTTGAATTCACAAATTATTTTAATCATATTTGTTATATTACAGTTCTCTATCAGAACCTATCTTACATATGTGAAAATTGGGTATTTTGGAAAGATTTTAGCATTTAAACCACAGAATTACCTTTTAGTACTTTGGTGTAGCAGAAGTGTTAACAGAGCTTCAAGGAATCCTTCTGGCCTCAACAGCCTGCTTCTGGTGACTTGAACAGAAACTTCTCCAAAGATGACACATGAATGGCTAACAAACAAATGAAAAAATGTGCATAATTTTTAATCATCAGAGAAATGCAAATCAAAATCACTCTGAGACATCATCTAATTCCAATAAGATTAGCCCCACATCACAAAGTCCCAAAATTGTAGATGCTGATGTAGATGTGAAGAGAAGGGAACACTCTCTGGTGGGACTGTAAACTAATACAGCCTTTCTGGAAAGAAGTATGGAAAATCCTCAAAGCCCTCAAAGTAGACCTTCCATTTGATCCCCCAATCTCATTACTAGGTTATCTACCCAGAAGAACAAAAACATTTGCACCAGAATGTTTTTTCGGGCTCAATTCATCAAGTTGTGGAAGCATTCCAAATGGCTTAACCAATTATGGATGTATGTTTACCATGGAGCACTATTCAGCCATTAAAAAAGATGGAGGCTTTATGTCTTTTACATTTACCTGGATGGAGCTATAATAGGTTCTTCTTGGTAAGGTATCACAAGAATGGAAAAATAAATATCCATTGTACTCAATACTAATATGAAACCAACATATAAACAATTACATGCTCATATGAACAGTAAAACACAGATATAATCTAATACAGGGAAGGAAGTGGAGGGTGGGGGGTGGGGTGGAGGATGATTGGCAGAAGGAGGAAGGGTGTGTGTGATCTCACCTGTGGTGCACATTGCGAGGGGGATACCATGCCCTCTGGATGAGGGGATCTTTCACAACTGGAACTTTACCCTGTAGTGAGGATAATGTAATCTAAAAATGTGTACCTTCATATTACTCTGAAATAAAGAAAAAAAACCAACCTGTTTCTGAATTGCACTGTAAACAGTTAGCCTGATGGCTGTAAAGAGATTGAAAACTTAACAGCTAAACATCACAGGGGGTGACCAGGGTGCATCCTGCCCAGAATTTCTTTCATTCTGTTTTTCACTATATTTCTCACTAAATTTTATTATTTTTGTTTTGTTATAGACAGTTCTATTTATTTTGTATTTCTAGTTACATCTGTACTTAGAGTCTTCCTTAGTCATAAATAATAGTTGGTATTTCCCCAGCATTCGTAATGATTTCAGAGGCCCTTTAGTTAATGTAGTCTCTTCAGTAGGCATTGTATGCATTTCACAGAGGAGGAAATAAGTAAACAATTCCAGTGATCCATCGTAGGCCAACTCAAAGTATGGCAGAGTCCAGCTAGAATGAATCTGAACTGCTATGATGTTTTTGGTGTATTTATTACCACTTAATCATTTATTTTTGTTATATCAAGGAATGTTTGCCAATAACAAATTTTAGAAACATTTAAAAGTAAAATATTTTAAATATATAGGACTATAATGCTATTTAATATAGATTGGCTATCTGTTGATGAAGTACTCTGGAAGATTATTCTATAAAGAATAACAAAGTTCACAAAATACTGCTATTTGACGGACTGGTAATAACAGGAAAGGATCCACGTTATTGAGTTTACTCAGTTTAGATTTACCTGTTGGCAAGTTTTAAGAAAAGGTTTTAGAACTGTTCTCATTTAAGAAGAAAGTATGGACTGAATGAAGGCAGGTGGGTTGGTCACTGTGAGAACTGGGAGGAGTCCCAGGTCAGGCAGCGTGGGATTGAAACCTCAGCCAAGAGTGCACAGACGGCAGCCACTGAAGTCAGAGTCCAGACAAAGGGAAATAGCTTCGCCTGCACTACGCCTCACTTAAGCCCCAGTTGCTGAAGGGCCCTTGCAGCCGGGCCCTGTGTGTCCAGCCCTGCGCCAGAGCACCGACCCCAACCCTCCTGCCCTGTGCCCCCACCTGTCTGTCTATTCAGTGTGAGCTTCTGTCTTTTGTCACAGACAGGGAGTTTGGATCACAGAAAGGAGATGTTTTCTTGTGAAGATATTTGTCTTGCATTTAAAAAAGAAAAAACTCATCTCTCCATGATTTCTCACTATTTAAATCAAAGACTGTCAAAATTCTATCTCATAAAAGCTGTGATTTCAAAAAAATTTAGGAGTGTAATGAAGTTGGACGAAGACCTTTCCAAACAGTTCTTACGTAGCACTTCTCGGTTCTGTCTTTCACCAGCCGCACCTTGCTGGATGGGCCAGTCCTCTTCCTTCCTCCCCCTTGGCTTTTACATATACACTCATTTTAATAGCTTACTATCAAACTTCATGTGTGCATTTGATGTTTCAGATTGTTGCTAACTTAATTTTTCTCATGTAGATTATATACTTGTGCTGTGCTAAACTTACACATTAAATAGTATAAATATCAAAGTTATTTGCTTTTTTAATTTTTCAAATAATACGCCTTACCTTTTAAGCATTCAGAATTTTTCTTTTAATTAAAGTGTTTATGTTGCTTTCCTTTCATTAAACTTCAGACATCTTTTTGTTTCCTCCTGAACAGGTGCTGCTTTCATGTTCCCACGTGTTTCACAAAGTGAGTAAATCCCGCCTCACCCTGAACCAAGACTGTGCGTCACTCCTTGCAGCTCAGAGAACCCTTCCTCACTTTAAAGTCTCCTCAAAAGAGCCATTTGTTTTATTCATAATCATCATTTATAGTTAGAAACATGTCTGTGGGCTATAGTACAAGTCATCCTATTTTGAAAATCACGAACTTTATGTGACAAATGAACCACAAATGTTTGCATAACAGGTTGTTGCTGTCAGCGCACATCAGAGTGAGTGAGGGCTTGAGTCACGCACACCATCTTGGTGCTGGCCTTACACACAAGCGTGACTTACTCGGCTTTATACTAGCTGATTTTCAAAAGGTTTGATGTCTCTGCAAGTATATTCTTGTGAAAAACTCATTTTTAGAACAGGTTTCATGAGGACGGTGTTAACCTCTGATGAAATTTCTTCCCTTTATGATCTAAATTGGATTAAGTCATAATTACGAGAGAAAAGAACACTGTAATTACATTAGAAGTAAAAATGTTTAAAAGTAATTACTCGTAAAATTTTAAGTGAAATGTTTTTCTTTAGGCATGCCTTCAGGCTTTCGAAAAGTTCACAAGTAAAAAAACCTGTCCTCTCTGTAGAAAGAACCAGTATCAAACCAGAGTGATCCACGACGGGGCCCAGCTATTCAGAACCAAGTGTGCGACAAGGTAAGAGGGTCCCTGCCGGCCGCTGGGATGCAGCACAGCATGAAGAAACCTGCGAGAGGCTCAGGGGCCCTCGCTCTGCTTGGCCGCCACTGTCTCCCAGGGCCTCGCACAGCACAGGACTCACAGCAAGTTCTGAAATACTTGTCAAACTGGAGGCATCGTGAATGACTCATTTTCAAATTTCTGTGTTCCAGAATCCAAGCCTCCTGGAGAGGATGCGTTGTGAGAAAGTGGTACCGAAACCTGAGAGAGACAGTGCCTCCCAGAGATGCCAAATTAAGGAGAAAGTTCTATGAAAAAAAGGTAGATACACAGCCTGAACTCTTCAGGGGCAGGCTCCACATGCAGGTGGCTTGGGGCTGACGGGCTCATCGTAAGGGCTTTTAAAAAATGGTTGAGATGCTGCTAAAACTGCCTTCAATTTAAGTTGGTTTGCCATCCTAGATGGTAAAATATTTTCATATTTTCCTTTTCTAGTTAAATCATAAAATTTATAAAATCAGGTTAAATTCAGAACAGTTTTGGCTGGCCATTTTGTGCCAGCTGTGTAAATAAACTAATCTCTTCAAATAAAAGCATGGAAACAAGCTTCCGCTCTCCACACAACCTGAACTGCAAGTACATGAAGATACCAGGTTTACATATCATAGTGACGGCAAAAATGGAAAGAAACTAGAGAAACGGAGGCCCTGCAATGCTGCCACTTTGTTGAGACCCCTGAGGCCTGTGGGATCATCCAAATGAGGTTTAGACACAAAGCACTTCCATTTCTCTGCTTTTCTTTATCCATTTTTTATCTTTTATTTTTACTTTTGGGGACTTATTTGACAATTTTGGGTCCCTGTACCCCATACACAAAGGACAGGCATGGTGGAGTGGGAGGAGCAGCTGGGCCAGCGTGGGTCCCAGTTCTGTCCCCATCAGCCTTGAGGCTGCAGGGTGATGACTGGACTGTCACTCCGAGGCCCGTCCCCTGACCTGGGATGTGTAAGACCTGGTCTCTCCCTTGCCGTGCTGCTCTGAGAGTAGATACAGTATTTACAAGAACCCAGCGGACAGGAGGCACTGCAGATTTGCATAGTACAAGTATTAATCTATTGTCCAGGTGGCCTTCAGGTAAATTGTTTCAGATTCAGTGAAGCTCCATGTTGTACTTTTACAGTAGTACCATGGCGTCTTGACATGGTGTCAGCTTCAGATCAACAAGAGCGAACTCCTTAGTCACAATGTTCTGTGACCAGTCTTTGTAGAAGTATTATTTGTACAATTACTTAGTTCTTCCTTAAACTTCGTCATTTTCTCCCACTTGGGATAATGAGCACTCAGGGTATAATGTAGTCCTCCATTCTGTTCTCTGGTTTGGTGAACTTCTGTGCACACAGCGTCCCAGCTGCTTTCAGCACAGACTCAGTCTGCCCTGCTCAGTGGTGCTGACCTCTCTGCCTCACACACATCTCCTCTCCTGGGTGAGGAGACTTGTTTCCAGTGCTGCAGAACTACACAGGAACCCTAAAAGTAAGTAGATTGAGGCTTGACTATAAAGCGATGTGATTCTTTTTCTTACCCCTCTGCTCATTTAAGTATTTATTCCAAGTAGTGTAGTTATAAGTATGTGCAAAAGAAAATCATAATAGTGGCTTATTGTGATGTCACTATCCCTCAGATTTAATCAGGAAAATATATTTAATTTGCTTCCGGAAGTAGGACAACCACAATATCAATATGTGTGAGCAAATGACCTTTGTCTCAGGGTCAAAGTTGAACCAGTGGGTTGAAGAGTCTGAGTTAGTTCCTGTGCCTTGGGATGCCAGCAGTGCCGTCGCTGATATGGGGGAGGTGGCACCGTCTGGTGGGGAGCAGGGAGTGGCAGGAGAGGGCAGGGTGCGGGAGGGGGAGGCAAGAGGCCATACAGAGAGTGTCTGCAGTCCTACCTTGATGGAAGAAAAGTAATCTTCTCTAAGCCATTCATGTCCCTTAGAGTGGGGAGCCTAGGATACTTAGGGAGAGGGGTGAGCTGTGGCAAGACACTTCTCCTTTCAGTCTACATGTGGTCCTGGGAAAAGCTTTCCATTTTTCAGTGCTGCCTGGTGATTCTTTTTTAAACATTCCCTTTTAAAGAAGAAACAGCAAATCAGCTCAAAGTCCTGATAATTCGCTGGATAAAAAGAGTATATGCGTTCTGCCTTCAGTTTTTCTTGGACAGGACCCATTCCTCTTTTACTATTTAGAGAGCAACGTGCTGACTTCAGTTTAGACATCAGCCTTCTAAAGTTCTAAAACTTGTAAAACTTCTAAAGTTTTATGGCCAAGATAACGCTGCAGCCTGCTTGAGGTGCTCATGCTCACTCCAGTAAACGTGTGCTTGGCCAAGTTAATCGATTTCTAACAGTGTCAGAGACAAATAGTGTATGGTGTTGTAATTCATTCTCATTCCAGCAAAGGGCTCCCATGCACCACTGTCCCACCCTTCTTTTATATCTTTTTTACGTGCTCTTTGCACTCAGTGGTGACAGTCTGTTCTCTGAGCTACTCTTAGTAAGTTCTAATATGTCATAGTGTGTTGGCTTTCAAGTCGGAAGCCATTCATTGTTTTCTCTTTAAAATGTTTAATTATAGATTTGATAGTCATTTTACTTTGTGTGCATGAGTATTTTTCATGTTGCACATCATCTTATAATAACTTGAAAATACAGGCTATGCTTTGCTTTCACGTAAAGTAGTCCTGGGACTCAGCTGGGATTCTGCAGCACACAAGAGCTCACTCACATACTGGTTTCCATTCTGTAAAGGACCCGTGATTGGCAAGGCTATTTTAAGGAGGTTTTGAGTCTGCAGCCTGCAGCTGAGAGTGCTGTGGTGTCTGCAGCCACGGGGCCGCTCCACGCTCAGAATGTTTGTCAACCAGCACAGAGGCCCCAGCTTCACTTGCCAAGACTCAGCCCTACAGTAGTGCTTCCTACAGCTTTTTAACCTCTACAAATAAATCCTCCCAACAAAGAACACATTTTCAGTTTCTTTAAGAAAGATTAGGAAAACCTCACCGGCTGGTGGGTGAGGCGTGGGACTCTCTTCTTCATCCCTGTCACCCTGCCTCTGGGGCGGCCTGTCATGGTGCCCACAGAGAGGGCCGGGCCCTGGGCAGTCCCCTGCCCCTCGTGTTCCTCAGGACTCGATGTTCACTTTGCGCTTCTGTGAGGAAGACCACTGCACCCTAGTCTGTTCCCGTGCCGGTCCCGCCCAGTCCCCTGTGCTGTCTCTTCATGCTCCCTCCCCACAGGGGGTCGGACCCCCTGACCGCAGCACCTGCCGCGAGTCCAGCGCACCCTGCACCCTGCGTGCCCTGTCCCTTCCTGTTGTCCCTGCCTCTGTTAAGATGCACCCTCTGTTCATTGGTCTTCACTAAATCTCTGTCCTCTGTGGAGAAAATGCTACTTGAAAGAGAAAGGACGTAAGTGTAAATTATATTTGACCTTATATGTCACAAATTTGGTCTTTTGAAGATATTCCCAGAAAATATGAACAGCTAATTCACTGAAGCTGAATATTTAAGAAAAAATTAATAAGCTGATTAGAAGTTTCTTTTTTTTTTTTTTTTTTGGCAGGGGTCTTAGAGGAGGTGAATATTGAGAACCAATTCAACAGGTTGTTTATTTAGCCCAGTAGCTTTCAGACTTTTCCTCAATCCACAATAAGGACTATGCGCTATACACTGACCCAGCACACACATACACTTAACAGAAATAAAACTTTCAGAGGCTCGGCACCTGTGGCTCAGCGGGCTAAGGCGCCAGCCATGTACACCTGAGCTGGCGGGTTCGAATCCAACCCGGGCCGCCAAACAACAATGACGGCTGCAACCAAAAAAAAAATGGCCGGGCTCCTGTAGTCCCAGCTCCTTGGGGGGCGGAGGCAGGAGACTCGCTTGAGCCCAGGAATTGGAGGTTGCTGTGAGCTATGATGCCATAGCACTCTATCCAGGGTGACAGCTTGAGGCAAAAAAAAAAAAAACTTTCACAGAACAAAACCTATTCTTTTTTTTTTTTTTTGAGACAGAGCCTCAAGTCTCCTGCCTCCACCTCCCAAGTAGCTGGGACTACAGGCGCCCACCACAACACCCGGCCATTATTTGGTTGCAGCCATCATTGTTGTTTGGTGGGCCTGGGGTGGATTTGAACCCACCTGCTCAGGTGTAACTGGCTGGCGCCTTAGCCTGTTGGGCCACAGGTGCCGAGCCAACAAAACCTGTTCTTACTGCAAGCACCACATTGTGATCATTTCTATTTCATCTCCAAACTACTGGACCCACTAATTAATGAGTCACTGATAGGTTGTATATTAGTACCTTTTCACATATAAATAACTGCCACACTGGATACTAATAACTTCTCAATCAGCTGAAGGTAATCTTGCTTCATGCTAATTTCATGTATGGGGTAGGGAGAAGCAGAATAGACATACATGTGTGTATTTGTATGTATATGTACACTCAGATCATATGTAATACTCATAATTTGTTACACAAATAGGCATCATACAATTTTCTTTCGATTCTTATTAATCCTGAAATTAAAGAATTCCCAGATCTCTGCTCATTTCCTAAATCTTCTCTGGAGTTCCTTCATGCCTCAGTCTTGCTCCCTTAGCCCATTGGGCCGTAAACATTTGGAATCTCTAAACCCAGATGTGCCTCAGTGAAGCCTGTGCTCCCTGTAAGGTGGTGAATTAGCAGGAGGGCACACTCCTGCCACCAGTCTGCTGGTCTGCGTGGCACACGCCTCACGTGCCATACGAGCATGGCCTACAGGCCGTCCTTTATGCCTTTAAGAGAACATGTCTCTTAAATTGGATGCTTTTTTTTTTCTACCTTTCCAACTTGATAAAACTCATTCTCTTAGCTATACGAATACTCCAGAGAATGTTATTCTATAGTTTCAATCTATAATTTTAAAATACTAACATGTTTAACAAATCTGAAAATTACTGAACTAGGTTATTGAATTTCACATTACCCAGGTGGGATGGTTAATTTTCATAGACACCTCAACTTTTCTGGGCTAAAGGATGCTCAGATTATCTGGGTAATCATTATTTCTAGGTGCATCTGTGGGGATGTTTCCAGGTAAGGTCAGCATGTTAATTGGTGGACTCAGTCCCCCAGTGTGGGTGGACAAGATCCAATCCCTTGAAAGCCTAGAAAGAATAAAGAGGCTATGGAAGAGAGAATCCTCCACCCCAACAATTTGAGCCTGGGATGTTGGTCTTCTTCAGATAGAGAGAAATAGAGTTATACCCATATAAATCATTTTTAAATTATAGAGACTGTTATATAAAATTTCATGCCACTAAATCTGAAACTATAATTGAAATTACTTCCTGCAGGCTCAGCGCCTGTAGCTCAGTGGTTAGGGCGCCGGCCACATGCCCTGGGACTGGAGGGTTTGAACCCTGCTGGGGCCTACTAACAACAATGACAACTACAACAAAAAAAGTAGCTGGGCATTGTGGTGGGCGCCTGTAGTCCCAGCAACTTGGGAGGCTGAAGCAAGAGAATCACTTGAGCCCAAGAATTTGAGGTTGCTGTGAGCCATGATGCCACAGCACTCTACTGAGGGTGACAAAGTAAGATTCAGTCTCAAAAAAAAGAAAAGGGAAAAATAAAAAAAAATTATTTCCTGTGAAAATAGTAAACATGGAAAAAAATTAAAGTATAAAACAACTGAGAAAAATTATGAATATCTCAGTCTTTACTGAAAAGATACTAAATAAAATTTAATATCTATTCCTAACAATGATAGTCAGCAAACTAAAACTAGATTTAAATTTCCTTGTCACAATAAATACTACATATCAGAAACCAAAAACTTACTGTTTCAGAAAAGGAAACCCTCAAGATAAAAAACGAGGCTACTTCATTGTCATCCCCGTTAGCCAATCTTTGCTGATGCAAAAACACAAGAAAACAAAATATGTGAAACACACATACATTTACTATATACATTATATAAACCCCTCTATTTGTATATGTGGATTTAAAATGCATAAAATCATTAGAAAACTTGTTTGCAGTTAACTACTAGAAGATGTTAAAATTTGAGATAAAAATGCAATAATCACTTTCTTTATAGCAATAATAACCAGCTTTAAAATACAATGAGAAATTATTTCATTAATAATAGTTGATAGCTTTTGGCCGGGGCCAGGTTTGAACCTGCCACCTCCGGTATATGCAAGGGCTTGCATTATAATTACTTGCCACTTTGAATGTGTTTGTGTAATGTTTTAACAGTGCTAGTAAATAAATATGGGTTAATTTTCTTTTTAAATGTAAAAAAAAAAATAGTTGATAGCTAAAAGTAAACTTAATAAGGAATGTGCAAGACATTGGTAAGAAAAAGTATTTAAATCTGTCCTGCTTATAAGGCAAAATGACCATCTTCATTGGAATTCTTGGTAAATATGGAACATTGGTGTACCTACATATATTAGCATTTAGGAATTGCAACCATCTTCTTGTGCCTTTTAGTTCAAAACTAAAACAGGTTAATAGCAAACAAATGTGAAACGTACATAATGCAACCACACACCCTGAACTAGGAAGGAAAAGTTGTCATTGACCACAGAGGTGCCTTCATACAAGATTATAGCTTTCATCTAGTTTAGTAGTATGTACTATTTTTAAAAAATAATTAAATGTCATTTTTCCTAATCAAAAAACAAATTTGTGTGTTTCAGTAAAAAGTTTGAATTATTTTCCTTAAAAATATGTAAGTAAAATGAGGCTATCTGCACCTATAGAAATCACAGACTAAGATATTCAGAACAAAAACAGAAATGAGCTTTGCAATATGTGTCTGCAAAATTCCAGCAAGGCCAGGTTTCCTCCTTGGTGGGAAGCCTCCAGGTGCTTTTTCACACACCCCCCCATCATCCACCCCACACTTAAATGTGCACGCAACTATAGAGCAATAAACTATCAAAGGTCTAATGTTTGAATCTTAGAAATTAGAAATTTTACAAAGCAAAATGTGAAACAATTAACAATACTGAATACAGTAAATTCAGAATTATCTATGGAACACCACCACTCTCAATCTGGGAGAAACTCATGAAACCTCCAGCCACATTGCTAAGCTGCATCTCCATTCTGACTATTTGTGAAAATTAAATTAATGTAAAGTTATTTTGTTTTTAATATAAAAAATGAAATCGCAAATTACCAGGAGAAATAAATCATGTGACACACCCCAAAGTTAAAGATAGATAAATATTGGACCCACTGCCTCCATCAGTCAATAAAATCATGACCTTGCAACTGATTCTCCATTCTCCCCAGCAACCGCTTCAAATTCCATGTTCAGTGGTTTTCAGACTCTGAGTTTGCAGAACTGTAACAGAAATTTGGGGCCCCAGTGAAGTCATTGCCAACTTTTAAAGCTTTTTATTTTACCACATAAGAGTTTGAAAAAACACCATCGTGGTACACCATGAGAACCATTTCCTAGAAGACAGTTCTAACACCTGGAAAGTAGGAAACACCTGACCACACACCAAAGAATATTCCTTTGCACTGCAGACTTTTACTAATAGCTTTATAGAAATTTCACCCTGTTGACTTTACTTCTTTTTCCTTTTGCTGGTGAGTGGTTGAAACCTTCTTTGCCATACTTGGGAACCACTGGTGTAGATCAAAGTTACCTTTATGAAAAAAAAGAAGACTAATCATTAGGAAAGCACAGCACAGAGGGGCAATAGTCAGTTTGATGCCTTTAGACATGACTTGTTAGAAGTGTTTATTTCATTTGTATGTTTTAAGATCTCACTGTGATAGATAAGTTTTTGATAACTCTAGCTTAGCTCAGGCCATTCTATTTTATTATAAATTAAGCTATTTTTCTTGTAAGGGAATTGTGGTCTTGCACTTTTGCTGTTCTGTTCAAAGAAGAGTCAGTGTAATTCTTGTTACAGGAAGAGTTAATGAAGTCTTTCTTTAGTTTTCATGTTGATAGAGGGACCATCTTTCTACAAATAGGAATGCTTACCTACACTGAGAATTTCTTTTCACAAATTTGCCTTGCTTTAATAGACCATTGACACATTCCTAACAAAACTGAATCATAGCCGTGATGTAGAGCCACAATGCAGGTTCTTTTAACTATCTTGCAGTCTTGTGGTAAGAACTGAAAAGGTCACATACTGAGTTTTGTACCAGTGTCAGAGAATTAAAATGCAGTAAGAAATGCCTTTGTCAGAGAGGGATGAGACGGTAGTCCTCCTACACTTGCTCATTCAAGTTTTGGTGAACTCAGATCAAAGAGCCTAGAAAGGTCACTAAAGCTGTCTGGCTAATTCCTGCCACCGGTGTGTACAGAAAGCCCAGACTTTTGCCCAGAACATAGTGATTGGTCCATAGACACCTTTGATCCTTATCTAAAAATGCTGCTAGCATATGTCATATAATTGAGGTATGGTCTTTTATTGCTGCAATTAAAACTTTTCAAATGCTTTATATTATCTCCTGCCCAGCTAAAAGTCTTGGCCATTGTTTAAAAAGTGGGGTCAGTGATTTGTCAGATGCTGGGGCTGACTTCAGGGGCCACCCTCCCATACCCTCCAGCAGGAGATTTCTCTGACTTTTTTCATTTACATCTCACCAAACAGCATAATGGTCTTAAAGTTTGTTTAGTCCTTTGACTTCCTTTATCACATAGAGATGGCAAACATTCTGTTGCTAACTTGAAGTGGCTCCAAGCAGCAAGACTGGAAGGATATTAAACCAGTAAAAGCTTATCAACTGATTCATTGATATGCTGTAAATTCCAGGCTTTTCATTTTGCTTTTGAGGGTGGCCATAAGTCAACACATTAGTAAGCAATTTGCTGACATCAAGATGGATCACTTAAAAGGCCTCCTGGGTAGACAGAGTTCACCTGGGTACTTTTGTTAGTATATATATATTTTTTAATGTTTAGCCAGTATGTTACTAGTAAATGACCAGTAATTGCTTTACATATCAATAACTTGAACTCTTAGTAACTTAATTTATGAAATAAGAGGCTGAAAAGAATATTAAGACTTTTTTGTAAAATTAAAAAATGTTATATATTTTTTGTTTCTGTAGAATTCATAATACTAACCATTAGTTTAAAAGTCAGCATGCAGTTGTCAGTTTTTTTCTGCCAGTTCTTGCCATTTCAGTTAAGGTTCATCTGACCCACATGAAAAGGGAGTAGAGAAGAGAAGAAAGAACACTGAAAATAAGAACTTGACATTTCAAAAATACTTAATAGTTGCTACACTTGGGACATTGCTTTGAATTGACTACAGTAGCTAGTCAATAAATGTTGATTTGACTTTTTAAAATATCACCCTTGCTAACTTTTGAATCCTTGACACTAAAAGAATGGGGATGGTCACCCCAGTTTACTTTCAGAAATCTGCCTTAAGTGTACACTGAACAATTTTCAGTGTATTAACAAGCTAATGTCTGTTTCAATTATGAGCAAAATGTTCTGTTTTATTGAATTTTTATACTGGAAGTGACTTCAGAATAAAGACAAAACATTCTTTCTTTTGACCCCCTCAAAGAGATTTATACTGTACTCCTTTGAATAGGTACATTTGGGGCACGTATTTGTCCTCATTTCTAATCTATGGCAATCCTAAAGTTAAAAATTTTAATGAATGCTAAGAGCCTTACAAAGACGAATCAGTGCTTCCCTGAATCTAGGGCACTCGTTCAAGAAGATAAGAAATGCACACAGGAAAAGACAACACTCACCAGCCAGCAATACCTGCCAAGTGACGGGCCATGAATGCCAGGAGCGTCAAGAGGAGAAAAGTCACTTCTAGCCCAAGTACACTGGGCTGCATGTGAAGGACATCAAGGAAACAGAAAAATTTAAGAATTAATTCATGAAGCCAAATAAACAAGTTTGGGCAAATCATGAGATTCATGTAGAAAAGTTATAAGATGAAAGGTTGGTACCTGCAGGTAGTTGAGAGGCCGTCGAAGTTCCTGGCAAGAGTGTCCGAGAACACGGGGTGCTGGTAACCACCGTCAGGAGACGCACCCACCATCTCCCACCTCCCTCTCTCCTTCCTTCCCCAGCTCTCCCAGCCCTGCACTGACCCTACACTGACCACCACCTCTGCCCAGGGCCCCTTCCAACATGACTTCCTTCTTCCTCCTGTAATCTCCTCCCAGTCCTCTGCTATACAGGCACTCAGCACATTCAATTGTCAGTGTGTTTTTTTCCTGCTAAATCAAGAGGTCCTTGTTACAGGGACATGTATTTGTCATCTTTGATCCCCAGGCTAGCACTGTGCCCTTTACACAGTTGCTCAGCAATCCCCAACCTGTTTTAACACACAGTCCCTTTAGAGATTCTCATCCTGTTGTCACTCATTGTGTAAAACCTGTAAGTGGTAAATTAAAATTATTTTGTTTAGGCCAGGTGTGGGGGCTCACGCTTGTAATCTTAGCACTCTTGAGAGTCTGAGGCAGGAGGAACACTTGAGCCCCAGATCCTGAGGCTGCAGTGACCTGTGATGACCTCAGACTATAGCCTGAGTGATGGAGACTCTCTCTCAAAAAAATAAACATTAAAAAATAAATTCAGTTTAAATTGAACAAAATCTATTTTAACAGTCTTTTACCACCATTTTACTACAATTCCCTCATTAACTGCTTAGAAAGGGAATTACTTTCTCATTTAAGAAATGCTTTTAATTTTTTTAAATTAAGGAAGAAAAAAGTGTTAATTGCTAATAAGTGTGAGAATATTTTGTTATGCAAATAAACATTGAAATATAACTTAGATTTAACTGTGGGTAACAGCATGACAGCCCCATCTAAACTGCCTTTGTGGCCTGCACTTGGGGTCTTTGTACTTTGCAGACTTCCTCTTCAGGGCAGCCTACCCAGGGACTGGAGCTGTCAGGCAGGGCAGGAGCCCCACAGACCCGCCCACCCTCATCCGTTCTGCACAGGCTCAGAGCTCTGCCTGGTGCTGTCCCTCCGTTCATGGAGTGGGGGAGGGAAGGAATGCAATAAATAAAACATTTTTGTTAAAAATTTCAAAAAGTAGTAAGTACCAGGAAGAAAAATATAAAGAGAGGGAGGAGAGAGTCAAGGGGAGAGTGAAGTGTTATTAAATAAGGCAGAGATGTTATTAATAATTGCTGAGATGAAATCTGAACAGAATGGAAAATGGAGGGACCAGGCCAGGCCATAGCTTCCCGGATCTGGGCCGAGGAGTGGGTGCTTGAAGGGTGCAGGCGCCAGGCGCCAGGTGGTGGGTGTAGGTGGCTGGGAGCAGACTGTGGCCTGTGGGTCTGGTCTGCAGTCCTGCAGCTCTAGCGCAGCATGGTGCAGTGTTTCGTGGCACGTGTGGCAGCGAGCAGGCCGCCTCTGATGGACAGACTGTCCGCAGCTCATTGGGAGGGGGTTTCCAGGGTCTCAGGGCTGCCCTGTATTTCCCATCCTACTGGGCCATCATTTTCAGTGGTTCCAGGAAGTGACATGCTCAATAAAGAACTCGATAAGGTTCTGTCCAGTTGGGATTCAGAGAAGAGAACGTGTGGGACAGAGGTGATGGCTTGAAGCAGGGAAGGCTTAAAGCAGTGAAGGCTAACAAGTTTTCAGGCCTAAAGCCCTGCAAACCCCAGTGTAATAACAATTTTTGAAAGGACACTTGCAAATGATTTCAAAAGCCGGAGAATAAGGACAGATGTCAGAGGAGCATCCCTGGGACCAGGAGGATTTCAGGAGCAGCAGGGGAGACCAGGAATGACCCCTTAGCATCCAGGAAGAGACTCGCCACCACCCTAGAGCTCTGCGCACCCAGGAACAGAGCCAGAAGAACACTTTCACACAGACAGAAAGTTCGCCACTGAAAAATGCCTTCATTAAAGGAAATTCTAACGGATGTACTTCATGGCCCCAGATGGGAAGTCTGAGGTGTAAGTAGCAACAATGTGGGTATATCTAATAGGTAATGATTTTGCCAAACAAGAATGGTAACGTCTCACAGGTTAAAAGAGAGAAAGAGCTCAAATCCATGACAAAAGAACACAAGTCAGGAGAGGAAAATTAAAGTACCCTAAGATTGTAATATTATTTCAGGGGATAAAAATTCTAATTAGACTTTGATAGGATAAATATGCATTTCTAGGATTATGACTAAAAGAATAGAAATTTGGTTTTAAATTTCAAAGTAGTAAAGAGAAAAATAGAAAAATTTAACTGAAAAGAAGAAACAAAATTAGAACATTTTAATTGAAAAAAGAGCAAAGATTAAACAACAGAGAAACAAACAAAAACCCAAGGCAGGACAGGTGGAGACCACACCACAGGATGTATGCATGGCTCCCCGTGTGTCAGTAAGAACAAATTGGACTGAATGCGCTTATGAAAAGAAATCCAGTTAGGTAGGTTATTTGGAAGAGATGCATGAAAACATAAGAATAGCATGTATATATAAAATATGTGTTATATGCAATATGCATTATTATATGTTACATATAATATGCATTATGTATATAAAGCAGACTCTCTGCAGAAGAAATCTGGTGTACTGGGATCAGACAAAATCGATTTTGGAGCCAAGGCATTATCAGAGCCAACACAGAAGCCCACACTCAGCATATCATAAACACGGACCATATATGCTTAATCATAACACAAGTTTCATTGTAGTTTAAGAAATTTAAAACATGCAGACTATGACCATATTGCATTTAAGCCAGAAATAGAAATTTTTTTAAAAAAACAAGGCCAAGCACGAGTCACGCCTGTAGTCCAGCACCCTGGGAGGCTGAGGCGGGAGGATCCCTTGAGCCTGGGAGTTTGAGTTTATAGTGTGCTGTGAGGGCGTCGCTGCATTTCACCCTAAGTGACAGGCCAAGACCCTACCTCAAACAAAGTTTTTTAAATAGAAAAACTAGAAATAGCTCACATGTTTGGCAATTTACAAACAGTTCTAATATTTGGTCAAAGAAAAATTATAATGGAAATTAGAAAATGTTTTGGATTGAATAGCAAAAATACATATCAAAACCTGTAGAATAGGGCAGCGCCAGTGGCTCAAAGGAGTAGGGCACCAGCCCCATGTGCCCGAGGTGGCGGGTTCAAACCCAGCCCCAGCCAAAAACTGCAAAAAACCCCTATAGAATATGACCAAAGGAGTATTAGTCTGTATACTAGGTTATTGTTTGCAGAATCAAAAAGTCTGAGTATAGAATTCTCATATAACATATTCTAAGCATTTGCTGTTTGGCTACATTACACCAATTACCATTAAGAACAGGTATCAGTGTCTGACCTGCCCAGATGTATCTGGTGTGTTTGCGGCACTGACGAGTCTTTCTCAGCAAGTGCCTACTGTGGCCATGCAGATCCTTTCAGAGAGGACCTGAAGGTGGGGTGTGACGACAGATGTGAAACCCCTTAAAAACACGCATTATCAACCCTAAAGACAATACTCCTGGCACCTGGAGCCCATACTCTAATGAAGGAAATAGAATGTGTAGGCTGCATGCCACTTGAAGGCAGGAGGAGGCACTCGGGGGTCAGAGGACATTTACTATTGGACCTCAGGCTCTTTGTCATCAATACAGCCACATACAAGTCACCCAGCACGGTTGTCCAGAGCATGTCCGCTCTCCATCTAAGGGGTTTGATGGAAAAAGTACTTTTAAAAGTCCTGTATGGTGCTTCCTTTGGAAGTTTGATCTCAAGCTGCAAACGTTCCCTCATGTGACATCAGGACATCTGGCATTCACATGTGAATCTGTGTATGTGAATGTGGTTACAGATACGAATCTGAATTGATACGAATCAATTATTCGTGCCTTTTACGTTGATTCTGTTGCTCATAATGACGGCCACTGCTTGGCATTGGGAAGATACACCTCCAGAATGATGACTACAGCTGTGCTAAATAACTTTTGTTTCTTAATAAAACTTTCATCAGGTGATGTCTATGACAGGAATTCTCAGACTTGAATGAGCATCACAGTCACCTGGAGGGCTTGTGAAAATACTGATTGGCAGGCCCCCCAAAACCAAGTCAGGTCTGGGGTGAGGCCTGAGGATCTGGTGCTGGTGCTGCTGGTCTGGACCCCACTTTGTGAATATAGACTCCAAATCACATGATTACAGTTGTTTCAAACAGTACTATCTATGTTCAGAACAAATTTGAGAGCATACCTCATAACTTGAAATACTTTATAAAATCTGGAATAAAATGTGACACTGTTTTCTGAGGTATAAATTTTGGAGGAAGCCAAGATCTTGGTTTTCAGGCATATAAAGAATCCCGCACTTAAAACAAACAAAACCAATCCTGAGAAAACCTGAATTACAAATTACGTAACTGTATATGGTTTCCAAGTAACTGTTCCGTTTATGAATTATGGGGAATTCTTCTACTTTAGCAATTTATTTAGATATCATTAAATATTTTAAAGGCCAAAGAATAAAGAAAATTGGAATTTAAGCCTTACAAAACATTGAAGACCATAAATTAAGGTCTGCCCCACTGCTGGGCAATTATATTCAAAGTGAAAGAAAATTTGATTCATAAATAGAAAAGCAACTTCTTTTTTTTTGTAGAGACAGAGTCTTACTTTATCGCCCTCAGTAGAGTACTGTGGTGTCACAGCTCATAGCAACCTCAAACTTTTGGGCTTAAGTGATTCTCTCACCTCAGTCTCCTGAGTAACTGAGACTTCAGGTGCCCACCACAACGCCCGGCTATTTTTCTGTTTTGCAGTTCGGCCAAGGCCGGGTTTGAACCCACCACCTTCTGTACATGGGGCCAGTGCCCTACTTGATCAGCCACAGGCGCAACTTCTTCCAGGGCTCAGAGTATAGCTAGTCCCAAACACTGGTGCTGTGACACCCTTAGCTGTTTTGCACACCACATTCACAGGGTTTTTGTTATGGAAAGAGGACCTTATATCCTTAAGCCAAGACTCCTCCTCCTGACACCCAGGGTGAGAGCCAGGCAAGGATGCACCACTTAGTCAGGATCAGCCTCTGCGACTCTGCCCTGTGCTATCTCAGGAGAGAATCAAGAGAACACTGTGTCCTTGGAAGCACCTTCTGAAGGTGATGTAAATAAATACTACATTCCACCAAATAGCTCCACTTTAAAAAAAAAAAAAAAGGAAGAAAGAAAAGTGAACGTGAGGTCTTCAATAAACTGGAATATTTGGAAGCTAGAAAGTCACATGTCATCCAGAATGCATGCTCCCCGTTCATACATCCAAGTATCCACAAGAGACCAATGGGCCTAATTCATTTCATTGTTTTCCTTTGGTGTCCACACCCGTTCCATGAAACAGGCGGAACCACTGAATTGGGATACCTCTAACTGCTGGGGGAAAAAAACCAAATTCCAATGACTGAAAATAGGTGGCTCTTGTTTCTATGGTAACATGTTGGTGCTCAAGCCACGATGCAATATACTGACCTGGGAGGCATCTTTCTCCTCTGACATCCCCTGGGCCTCAGAGATTTGTGTGTCCACCCAGAAGACCCCACCCATTTCCATTTGGAAGAACTGTCACATGACCCCACTAGCCACAGGGAGAATGGGAACCAACTTCTGGGTGAGATACGACGTACATTCCCACTACGGAGTGCTACTCAGCCATGAAAAGGGATGAAATAACGTCCTTACAGCAACTTGGATTTGGAATTGGAGACCATTATCCTAAGTGAAGTATTTCAGGAATGGGACACAAACACTGCATGCTCTCATAATTGGGAGCTAAATGACGGACACACAGGCACAAAGAGATGTGGTGCCCACTGGGAAACAAGAAGCGGGGGGTGGGTGGGGGATTCCACCTGTCAAGTGCAATGAGCACTGTTCTGGTGATGGGCACGCTGAAGCATTACACAAGGTCTCTACATAACAAAATCATTTGTGTACCCTTGAAATTAAAATGTATATGTATATTACTTCATAAAAAGAACTGAGTCTGGAGGAACGTTGGAGACTATATTTAAAGACAATACTTTTAGAGAATACTTTTCAGAAGTTTGAGATAAAATAAACATGTCACCTTCATATCTATGCCAGCTGTGAAATCAGAATTTTAAAATAAGTCTTCAAGGTCTGTTCTGTACCCAGAAGCTGATTGCATCTGCTTAAAACAACAATGAAGTCCTTAGGCAATGGGGATTTTCAAATTATGATTTTAGAGCTCAGTGAGAAAAGCAGAAAGAGTGGGTTATAAGAAGCAATAGTGTTTCTCTTGGTCTTTCCTTTTCTTTATGGTCATTCTATAATAATTCACAGTCTGCAACCACGGTGGGAAAATGCAAGCAAAAAGGTCCGAGCCAACTCTGGTTACCAAACACCTTGTGATAATGTGGGGCGGTGCAATGACAGTCCTTTTCAAAGGGTAGAATTAATGGCATCAGGGAAGGATGACAATGCAGCTAACTCTGCAAAACTAGAATTCTTCTCTCCATTTTTAGTTTCAAATATATTCCTTGCAAAACCTTAAGTAAACCACAGGGAAGGAAAACATCATGTCTCTGCCCACCCCCCAACTTAGTTCTTCAGCCGGGGGTCTGGGTCTGTCACACGACACAAGACAGAGTAACAAAAGAGAAGTGTGCAGTTGATTTAAGGTAAGTCTGTGACGTGAAGCCTTTATAAGGAAATGAGGACCTAAAGAAAGAGGCATGTTTTCATGCTGGTCTGAGGGAGGAAGTGACCTGAAGGCCTATGAAGGGCTGAGTGTGGCCTGTCGGCTCACAGTCCTCTGGGCCTGTCCGTCTGCAGGGATGAACATGCTCCTTTTCTTTTCTGAGTGCAGGGAAAGCAGCTCGCACAGGCCTTGTGAGCTGTCTGAGGGGAGAAGGGGGAGCTCAGAGTCCTTCCTGCACCTGCCATTCTCAAATTTCTTCAGGAAAGAAGATACCTTCCATATAATATTCAGTATGCCAGAAGGCCGTATTTTGAAGCCCCCAGAGAGCAGTTCTTTTGATAATCTGTCCAGATAGATTAACTGCATTTGTAGTTATTCAGTAAAATACCCGTTTGTTTATTTCTCTGAAGCACATTACTCAAAGATGGAGACTTGAGAGTAAAGTATGGTCAGGATCAAGAAAGTGCTTCTCTTTACCTACACCAAGAATTCCCAGCTCAGCATGTGAACCTGGTCCTGTGTCATTCTCAGTTCACAGAGATCAGTCACCGTATATTGTGCTCCTATGACAACAACATAGAAGAGCTTTTTTCAGAAATTGATCACTGCTTGGCCATCAACCGGAGCGTTCTCCAGCAGTTGGAAGAAACGTGTGGCCATGAGATCACGGAGGAGGACTGGCAGAAAATTCAAGTGCAGGTAGGCTTTGGACTGGCAGCCTGGTTAGTAAATGGAATCGGCTGCAGCTCCCTGGGGTTGGTAAGGGATGGCACGTGAGGGAGGAGGGGCAGCAACTTCTACAGGACTCATTTAGGGAACCTGCAGGTGTCTGCACTTGCAGTGGGACCCTGCAAGGATGGCTGCCAAGGTCCCTTCAGTTGAAAATTCTAGTTGGCAGATCCTGTTTTGTGAATAGTGAATACAGCAAAGGGAAAAGCCCACTGTGCAGGCCACCTTCCTGGACAGTCTCCCTGTGAGTCCCAGCCTGCCTGCTTGCGTCTGTATTGGCCATGGAGGAAAAGCCAAGATAGAGGGAAAACTTACTTTAAAAAACCACAAAATTAGGAAAAATATATGAGTTTAGTAGATAAACTATTTGAAAAGGACTACTCCTGATTGTTTAATTAAGAGGATATATATATATACACACACACACATATATATAATGAATGTTCAATATTTTAGAAAGTAAATTTGTTTCAAATTTGCTTATCACGGGTGGGTTACAGTCCTTCTCCATGTTTCACAAGACTAACGGAGTATATACATGTTAATAATCAATATTACTTTTTTTGTTTTCACCTTTCAAAAAAGTTATTTTTTTGTTTTTCTTCAGTCATAGCCATATACATTGATGCATTTATGGGGTTCAGTGTACTGCTTTGATGTACAATATGAAATGCTTAAATTGAACTGATTAAGTCATCCATCACGATTATATTCTTTTCTTGATAGTTTTGAATGTACGATTGCATCATGCACATTAGGTGAGGTTCCCCAAAAAACCTCCCTCCTGCCACCTCCCCCCTCCACTCCCTTCTCTCTCCTCTTCCCTTTTACTTTCTGGACTATAGTTATGTTTTACCATTTGTAGGAAAGTGTAGGTGCTTATATATTGATTTCATAGTAGTATTGAGTACATTGGTACTTTCTTTTCCATTCTCGAGATTCTTTACTAAGAAGGATATGTTCCAGCTCCATCCAGGTAAACATAAAAGATGTGAAGTCTCCATCTTTTTATGGTTGCATAGTATTCCATGATGTATATATACCACGATTTGTTAATCCATTTATGAGTCGATGGATATGTGGGCTGTTTCCATGTCTTGGCAATTATGAATTGGGCTGCAGTAAACATTCTGGTGCTAATGTCTTTATTGTAGAATAGTTTTTGATCATCTGAGTATATACCTAGTACAGGAATTCCAGGATTGAATGGTAGATCTACTTTTAGTTCCTTGAGTGTTCTCCAAACTTCTTTCCAAAAAGGTCGTATTAGCTTGCATTCCCACCAGCAGTGTAGAAGTGTTCCCTTCTCTCCACATCCACACCAACATCTGTAGTTTTAGGATTTTGTGATGTGGGCTAATCTTACTGGAGTTAGATGGTATCTCAAAGTGGTTTTGATTTGCATTTCTCTGATGATTATGGATGATGAGCATTTTGTTTTCATGTGTTTGTAGGCCATGTGCCTGTCTTCATCACAGAACTTTCTGTTCAAGTCTCTTGCCCACATAGAAATGGGGTTATTTGTTCTTTTCTTATTGATTAGTTTGGGTTCTCTGTAGATTCTAGTTATTAGACCTTTCTCAGAAATATAACCTGCAATTATCTTCTCCCATTCTGAAGGTTGTCTGTTTGCTTTACTTACCATACTCATGGCTGTGCAGAAGCTTCTTAGTTTGATCAGATTCCAGTAATATATTTTTGGTGTTGGTTCAAGTGCTGGGGAGGGAGGTCCTCCTCATAAAATATTCTCCCAGGCCAATTTCTTCAAGTGTTTTCCCTGCACTCTCTTCTAGTATTTTTGTAGTTTCGTGTGTTACGTTTAAAGCTTTTATGCAGTGAGAATCCATTTTTGTTAAAGGTGAAAGGTGGGGGTCCAGTTTCAGTCTTCTATAGGTTGCCACCCAGTTCACCCAAAACCATTTGTTAAATAGGGAGTCTTTCCCCTCTGAAATGTTTTTGATAGGCTTACCAAAAATCAAATGACGATGAGTAGCTGAGTTCATCTCTTGGTTCTCTATGCTGTTCCATAAATCTACCACTCTGGTTTTTGCCAGTACCATGCTGTTTTGATCACTATAGATTTATAGCATAGCCTGAGGTCTGGTAACATGATTCCTCCTGATTTGTTTTTATTTCTGAGTAATGTTTGAGGTTTTTTCTGATTCCATATAAAACGAAGCACTATTTTTTCAAGCTTTTTAAAGTATGACAATGGTGCTTTAATAGGGCTTGCATTAAATCTATAGATTGCTTTGGGTAGTATGGACATTTTAATAATGTAGATTCTTCCTAGCCATGATGTTCCATTTGTGGACATCTTCAGCTATTTCTTTTCTCAGTGTTTCATTATTCTCTTTCTAGAGAGCTTTCATATCCTTTCTTAGGCAAATTCCCAGATATTTCATCTTCTTTGGCATTACTGTAAATGGAATAGAGTCCCTGACTATATTTTCAGCTTGACTATTGTTGGCATTTATAAAAACTACTAATTTGTAAGTATTGATTTTGTATCCTGAGACATTGCTGCATTCCTTGAATACTTCTAAGAGTTTTATAGTTTAGTACCTGTGATTTTACAGATACGGGATCTTATCATCTATGAAGAGTGAGAGTTTGATCTCCTCTGACCCTATTTGGATACCTTGATTGTCTTCTCTTGCCTGACTGTGATGGCTAAGACTTCCATTACTGTGTTGAATAGCAGTGAAGACAGTAGGCATCCTTGCCTAGTTCCTGATCTGAGTGGAAATGTTTTCAATTTTACTCCATTCAACATGATACTGGGTATGGGTTTGCTGTAGAGGGCCTCTATCAGTTTAAGAAATGTCCCTTCTATGCCTATAGTCTTAAGTGTTCTGATCATGAAAGGATGCTGGATATTATCAAAAGTTTTTCTGCATCAATTGAGATAATCATATGGTCTTTTTTATTTTATTGAAGTGATGTATTATATTTGTAGATTTGCATATGTTGAACCAACCCTGTAACCCTTGCAATAAAACCAACTTGATTATAGTGCATTTTTTGATGTGTTGCTGAATTCAGTTTGCTAGGATCTTTTTTTTTTTGTGACAGAACCTCAAGCTGTCACCCCGGATAGAGTGCTGTGTCATCACAGCTCACAGCAACCTCCAATTCCTGGGCTCAAGCCAGTCTCCTGCCTCCGCCTCCCAAGTAGCTGGGACTACAGACACCCACCACAACGCCAGGCCATTTTTTTGTTGCAGCCGTCATTGTTGTTTGGCGGGCCCAGGCTGGATTCGAACCCGCCAGCTCAGGTGTACATGGCTGGCGCATTAGCCCGTTGAGCCACAGGCGCTGAGCCTAGGATTTTATTGAATATTTTTGCAGTGATATTCATTAATGATATTGGTCTATAATTTTCTTTCTTTGTTGGATCCTTTCATGCTTGGGAATCAAGGTAATATTTGCTTCATAGAATGTGTTGGGAAGTATTCCTTCTTTCTCTATGCTTTGGAAAAGGTTGTAGAATATAGGTACTAGTTCCTCTTGAAAGGTTTCATAGAATTCTGATGTGAAGCCATCTGATCCCGGACTTTTCTTTTTTGGGAGATTTCATATTGCTGATGCTGTTTCAGTGATTGATATAGGTCTATTCAAGATTTCTAATTCTCTCTGGTTGAGTCTAGGAAGGTGGCATGCTTCCAGATATTGGTCCATTTCCTTCAGATTTTCATATTTCTGGGAATAGAGTTTTTGTAGTAATCATTGAGGATTTTTTTTTTTTTTTTGAGACAGAGTCTCACTTTGTTGCCCTCCATAAAGTGCTGTGCATCACAGCTCATAGCAACCTCCAACTCCTGGGCTTAGACAATTCTCTTGCCTCAGCCTCCTGAGTAGCTGGGACTATAGGCACCTGCCAAATGCCCGGCTATCATTGAGGATTTTTTTGAATTTCTGGGGTGTCTGTGGTTATTTCTCCTTTATTGATATTAGAGATTTTACTTTTCTTTTTCTGGTTAGGTTGGCCAAAGGTTTGTCAATTTTATTAATCTTTTCAAAAACCCAACTTTTTGTTTTGTTGATCTTCTGATTTGGGTTCTGTTGTTTTCAATTTCCTTTTAGTTCTGCCCTAATTTTGGTTATTTCTTTTCTTCTGCTGGGTTTGGGGTTGGAATGTTCTTCCTTTTCCAGTTACTTGAGATGACCCAATAACTTATTGGCTTCCTCTCTTTCTGTTTTCCTAATGAGAGTTTCCAAGGGTATAAATTTCCCTCCTAGGACTGCCTTGCATCATCCCACAGGTTTTGATAATTTGTGTCTTCACTGTCATTTTATTCCATAAATTTGGTGATTTCCTTTTTAATCTCGTCTTTGACCCATCTGTCATTCAGCCTATGATTATTTAGTTTCCATGACTTTTTTTGAGTATGAAGATTCCTGTTGCTGTTGAGTTCAATTTTTATTCCATGGTGATCCAAGAAGATACAAGGAATAATTTCTATTCTTTTAAATTTTCTGAGGTTAGACTTGTGTCCTTAGAGATGATCAGTGTTGGAATATGATCTGTGGGCTGATGAGAAGAATGTATATTCAGTTTTATTAGGATGAAATGTTCTGTAGAGGTCTATTAAGTCCATTTGTTCTAGGGTCAAGTTTAAGTCTAATATTTCTTAGTTTAGTCTCTTCTTAGAGAATGTATCCAAAACTGCCAAAGGGGCGTTAAAATCTCCAGCTATTATAGTGCAGGAAGATATCAAGTTGTTTATACCGTTAGGGTTGCTTTATAAATTGAGGAGCATTCTGGTAGAGCGCATAAATATTAATTATCAAAATCTCTTCATGTTGGGTGTTTCTCTTGACAAATATGAAGTAAATATCCTGATCTTTCTTTATCTTTGTTGATTTAAAGCTAATTGTATTTACAAATAAAATTGCAACCCTGCTTTTTTCTGGTTTCCATTTGCCTGTATTATAGGATGTCCATCCTTTCACCCTGAGTCTATTTTTATCCTTAAGGTAAGATGAGATTCTTGAATTCAACAGATATCTGGTCTGCATTTATGTATCCAGTCAGCCAACCTATGCCTCTGCAGACAACAATTTAAACCATTCACATTAATTGAGAGAATCAATAAGTTTGGTTGTGTTTTGGATTTCATTTTATTCAAATGTTCAGTGGACATTTTTAATCCTTTCACCTTTGGTGATAGAGCATTGTGCTGGTCATTGTGGAGGATGGGTCTCAGAATATCCTAGAGAGCGAGTTTAGCTGGTTGTAGGATCCTGGACTGAAAGTTATTTTGTTTTAGGAGATTGAAGGTCAATGACCATCCTCTTCTAGCTTAAAACATTTCGACTGAAGATCTGCAGTCATTCTGATATTTCTCCCTTTGTAGGTGATGCTTTTGTTAAGTCTGGCTGCTTGCAGAATTTTCTCCTTGGTCTTAACTTTGGCAAAGTTAATCACAATGTGTCTAGGAGATGCTTTATGTGTCTAGGAGATGCTTTATTTGGATTGTGGCTTGCTGGGGTTCTGAAAATGTCTACTATCTGAATTTCTGTATCTCTTGCAATGCTTGGGAAATTCTCCTCCATAATCTCTCTTAGAGTAGAGAGCATCAGTGCCTTTAGGACCATCCTCTTTCCCTTCAGTAGTTTCTATAAGATGAATGTTTGATCTTTTGGAGTGATCCCACAACTCTCTCAGGGAATGATCAGTTTTTGCTTCCCATTTGTCTGCCTCTTTGAGCATTTGAGAAAGTTCATTCAATTTCAGAGATCCTTTCTTCTGCCTGGTCAACTCTATTACTGAGGGATTCTACTCTATTTCGGAGATCCTCAAATAATGTTTTCATTTCCTTGAGGTCTTCTCTCTCTTTTTCATTATGTCCATATTTTGGTGACTTTTTCTTTGAATTCCTTAATTTCTTGACACAACTTTAGAACTACTCTTTGGATTTCAATTTCTAACTTTTCTTCCATTCTATTCTTCTTATTTGCCATCCCTATTCTGAATTCTGTTTCTGACATTTCAGACATTTGTCTATGCATGGCATCTTCAGTTTTATATCCTTTGTCGTTCCTTGGGGTGGGGGGAGAATGATCTACTCTGCTTATTCATGTTGCCAGCGTTCTTCCAATGGTTCCACACCATGTTTATTTTCCACTGTTTGGTTATTAGAACTGGTAGGGTGAGATTGAATTGGGGGTCCCAGGTAGTAGAGTTAATCAGACCCTTACCAAAGTGCTAGGCTTTGTAATTGTGGCTTATCTCCTACAACTTTACAAAGGCCCCCGTCAGAGATTTTACTGGAGACTCTGAGGACCTAATTGGCAAGACAGTGCAAGCTGGCTCTGTTTAGAAATCAGCCAACCTCTACCCTATCCTAAGAAGCCACGGTATTATGTTTAAATCTTGGCTATGGAGAGCTACAGACAGCTGGGGTGCCCAGCACCCAACATTTAGTTCTTTTCCGCTACAGAACTTCAAAGGTCAACCTCAGAGTGGCCCCAGGTGGACAGTCCCAATCAGATTGTTTCGGGCAGTACAAACCACTCAACAGAGAGGGATCCAAGGGTCCCCAACAGCTCAGTTGGAGCCAGGGGTCCATGCTCCCCACCAGCCAGACTCAATCCACACTGGCACCCACTTCTCTGATCACTGGCTCAGTTGGAGTCAGGAGACCACACCCCTACCCTCTGGTCTCAGTCCACACCTGGCCTCTGTTCGGCCCAGTGGGAGTCAAGGGATCACGCCCCCTCAGCCCCAGTCTCAGTCCATACCCAGCAAGCCTCTGCTCTCCAGCCCAGTTGGATCCAGGGACCAGCCCCACCTGCCAAACTCAGTTCACAAACTCAGTACACACAGGGCAACCACTCTCTTCCTTGGAGGCACCATCACAACTGGGGGTTCTGCACCCCCTCCCACCAGACAAAGCCCAAACCGAGGGTTAATACCACCACTGGCTGGACAAAGTCATAACCAGAGGACTGCTCCTCCTCCCACCAAGTGTCCCTTTCTTTACCACTAGTCACAGATTCTGTCCTGGTGTTTGGCGGTCCACACTATGCCCCAGATCTCTCAGGAAAAGACCAAATACACTGCACTTTGCAAGGGGCAGAACTTCAGACTGCCATGCAATGGGGGAAGGGTGGACTGGGAATTCAGAATTGTGGGGGGAAATATTTGTTCAATTTTATGCCAGGCAGGGTGGTGTCTAGGTTCACACATGGGACCTCCATGGAGAAAGTGACCCAGTGTTTAGCAGCTCTCCCCAGTGAGGTAAAATGAGAGGCCTTTTGTTCCCTGCTCATTTGCAGATAGCCTGCAGCGGGCCTCCTGCTTGGGGGAGGGGTCTCCCATCCTCTAATTGATAGGCTTTGTACCTGTAATTGGTTTACTTGAATGCTCTTTCTTAGAGCCACAGCTTGCTGAACTTCTTTCTTGGCTCAGCTCCACACCTTTGGCTTCGTAGAGTCTCATTCTGTCCAGTTTTTTTCCCACTGGTCTGGAACCTCTGCTGAGGGTTGCTACTAGTATGCCATCTTCCCAGAATTCCAATTAATGTTATTTTAACATGGAATGAGCCTCCTTCACTTGTAGGAGACCCACGTACATCTCTTGGCACATAAGTCTCACGCCAGTAGCTTTCTGTCATGATGGAACTCACCCTGTAACAAGTCATTTCTTCTCCGCCTTACAGGCTCTTCACCGGGAGGCCTCCGAGTGCTCCATCTGCCTCACCCCCCTCTCTCTCAGGCAGGCGTCCGTGGGAGTGCAGCAGCGGCCCCGGGAGACGGTCCTGCTGTCCTGCTCTCACATGTTCCACCACACATGTCTCCTGGCTTTGGAGGAGTTCTCCTCGGGAGATGGTGCTGCTTTCTACACTTGTCCTCTCTGCCGCTCTTGCTACCAGAAGAAAATTCTTAACTGTTGAATTTATATTCAGGAAGAGTTATATACACAGTGTAATCTGGTCTCCAGTGAAATAAACTCTTGGTAGTTGCACATCAGAAATCTGACAAATCATCTAGCTTTAGTCTTTAGTTTATAAAAGTAAATATCAAATTCATGAGTTTAATAACTAGATATATATGAGGAATGGCCAAAAAATGAGCTCACTTTAAAAAATTGAGGTTAATGAAAATACAGCTAGTGTCTGACCAACAAGCTAATAAACTAAAAACACTCTTTAAATAAGTTCTAAATGTTTTCCATTAATACTTTAAGTATCTTAAAGCCTATTCCTAACGTTTATTTTGTAATAATTGCTGTTTCTATGTAATAAATTACTATTGTAGTTAAACCCTTTGAACATGTAAACCCAAAATAAAAAAATAAAATATTCAATGGTATTCAATATGAGAAAATGTTACATCAAATTTTAATGTCTTATAGCAATATAGACTGTTTTAGTTAATACATAATGAAAACCATGGCCAGGCAAGGTGACTCACGCCTATAATCTTAGCACTCTGGGAGGCTGAGGTGGGTGGATTGCCTGAGCTCTGGCTGGCCTCAGCAAGAGCAAGAACCAATATCTATTAACAAGTAAAATAGCCAGGCATCATCACACACACCTGTAGTTCCAGACACTCTGGAAGCTAAGGCAAGAGGTTACTATAAGCTGTGATGCGACAACACTCTAGCCTGGGCCAACAAAGTGAGAGACTCTGTCTCGAAAATAAATAAATAAATGAAAAACAAAAATATAGGCTCAGTGCTTGTAGCTCAAGCAGCTAAGGCACCAGCCACATACACCAGAGCTGGCAGGTTCGAATCCAGCCTGGGCCTGCCAAACAACAATGACATATACAACCAAAAAATAGCTGGGCATTGTGACGGGCACCTGTTGTCCCAGCTACTTGGGAGGCTGAGGCGATTGCATAAGCCCAAGAGTTTGAGGTTGCTGCAAGCTGTGACACCACAGCCCTCTACCCAGGGGGACATTTTTTGCTCTGTCTCAAACATAAATAAATAAAAAATAAATAAATATATATATATATATCTTTTACATTTCTAGGTGGTTGGATATTTTATTGCTATTTTTATTAGTAATTTTTTTTGTTTTATTTGCTCAGAGAACATAATTTTTCCAGTTCTATTTCTTTAATAATGCTTATAAAAACAAGCGTTTCTTTCTTGTCTGTTAACTGGGTTTGCTGATCTAGTGTAAAGCTGACCTGGAGTTGGCTGTAAACTGAGTCAGACCCAGATATGTTCCACGAGCTTTATGAATTTGGTTTCTTACATCTGCAACCAAGAAGTTCTGATGAATACAACATAGCACAAATTAAGGAGTTTTGTTACACAATACCGCTGAGATTTTGAAATAATTTAACTTATAAAACATGTTGATAGCCGGGCATTGTGGCAGGTGCCTGTAGTCCCACCTACTCGGGTACTCGGGAGGCTGAGGCAAGAGAATCGCCTAAGCCCAGGAGTTGGAGGTTGCTGTGAGCTGTGTGATGCCACAGCACTCTACCCAGGGCAATAAAGTGAGACTCTGTCTCTACTAAAAAAAAAAAAAAAATGTTGAAAAACAATACACAGTTCTCATATAGATAAAACCCAGCTTTTCTTCATGTTATCATGATCACAATAATAATTACCTAAACCAGAAATGAGCAGTGATACAATACTGCTGACTAATTTACAGACCTCATTCAAAGTTTACCATTGTCCCTGGGATATTTTGTAAGAATTAACTTCGTCAGTGTACATGCTAATCTGTCTAAAAGAACATATCTTTTAAGTTATAAACCAAGTGTATATATTAATAGTAAAGTCGTCATATTACCTGGACGTTTCCAGGCAAAGGAGACTAAGTCCCTACCAAGGGCTCCATAAAATCAAAAGTAAAGTCACTACCAAGGGCTGCATAAAATCACGAGTCACATTCAAAACACAAAGTCAGTGTTTGGTACCCTAAAAAGAGAGAACATTCTTCAAAATCACTTTATAATCTGTGCTAATGAAAGGTTCAAGATGTAGGAGTTAGAAATAAGCTCAACTTCTATGGGCATTTAGTTCATGAAAAAGGAATTTAAACACATAATGTTTAGTATATGGCATTATCACAACCGGCTAGCCATTTGCGAAAAAAAAAAAGCTGATTAATAAGAGTCAATGAGAATTGCATCCCAGCACTAATAACAGAGACCTGACTCCCGCAGCCTGAATACAAGAGGAAGCCCAGTCAGAATACCATAAAGCCCCCAGTGATGTGAGGTTATGCCCATGAAAAGGGAGAGCAGTCCATGAACAGAGCACGTCACATACGCATACAATGTGATTTTCTGGAAACCGTACTGGGTTACATGGCACATGGCATACACCACTAACACACAGACATGAGAATTAAATAAGACAAATCAGGTGAAACATTCTAATGAGCCAGAATTACAGCCTTTTATAGAGTTAAACTTGCCTGATAATCAAGGACAGAGATACATAAGAAAACTATAATTAATGTTTGACACATCTAGACTTTCAAACTTAACCAAATAAAACATGATGGAAAGGCTGGGCATGGTGGCTCATGCTTGTAATCCCAGTATTCTGGGAGGCCAAAGCAGGAGGATCCCTTGAGCTCAGAAGTTCGAGGCCGGTGTGAGAAAGAACAAGACTCCCGTCTCTACTAAGCACAGTGGCAGGAGCCTTGTAGACCCACCTGCTTGGGAAGCTGAACCAGGAGGATCCCTTGAACTGAGGAGTTTGAGGCTACAGTGAGCTATGATGATGCCACCACATTCTAGCCCAGGTGACAGAGCAGACCTTGTCTTAAAAAAAAAAAAAAAAGTGTAAATTGAGATTCAAAAATGTGTTATTGCTTATTACAGCTTTTTAACATAGACAACATCAATCCCAAATCCTCATTGCAGTTTAAGAAACTATGGTTTTAGGAAATTACAGCAAATGAAGAGTTTCTACAAGTATAACTGAGGACTCATGTGGAAAATCCTTTGTGAACTAGACAGATGCTGTATGACTCCTAGGGAACCAGCCACAGTTATTTCTATACAACAAATTTCAAAATTTTTTAAACATATTCTTCATAGGCTCTGTTACAACTAATTGTGATAATGCCTACAAATGTGAAGTTATGCTCGTGGCTGGGAAGAATAAACATTGTTAAAATGTCTATACTTCCCAAAGCAATCTACAGATTCAATGCTATCCCTATTAAAATACTAACATCATACTTTTAAGACTTGGAAAAAAATAATTCTTCATTTTGTATGGAACCAAAGAAAAACCCTGTATAGCCAAGGCAAAACTCTTAACAATAAAATCAAAGCCAGGGGGATCAGCCTACCAGATTTTAGGCTGTACTACCAGGCCATAGTGATCACAACAGCATGGTATTGGCACAAAAATAGAGACACAAACATTTGGAACTGAATAGAAAACCAGGAGATGAACCAAACATCTTATAGCCACCTAATCTTTGATAAACCAAAGAAGACCATACACTGAGGGAAAAGACTCCCTATTCAGTAAATGGTGCTGGGAGAACTGGATTTCCACATGTAAAAGACTGAAACTGGACCTGCACCTTTCTCCACTCACAAAAATTGATTTAAGATGGATAAAAGACCTAAATTTAAGACTTGAAACAATTAAAATCCTCCAAGAAAGTGCGGGGAAAACACTGGAAGCCATTGGTTGGGGAAAGACTTTCTGAGGAAGACTCCTGTGGCAGTAGCAAAAACAAAAATAAACAAATGGGACTTAAGGAAACTGCAAAGGTTCTGTACAGGTAAGGAAACAACAACCAAAGCAAACAGACAACCTACACGTTGGGAAAGGATATTTGCATATGTTGATTCAGACAAAAGCTTGATAACTAGGATCTACAAAGAACTCAAAGTAATAAACATAAAAAAACCCAACAATCCCTTAGATCACTGGGCAAGAGAGGTGAATAGACCTTCTCTAAAGAAGACAGACAAATGGTTTATAAACATATGAAAAAATGCTCATCATCCCTAATAATTAGAGAAATGCAAATCAAAACTACCCTGAGATACTATCTAACCCCAGTGAGAATGGCCCACATCACAAAGTCTCAAAACTGCAGATGCTGGCATAGATGTGGAGAGAAAGGAATACTTTTACACTGCCGGTGGGACTGCAAAATAATACAACCTTTTTGAGAGGCAGTGTGGAGAACCCTCAAAGTACTCAAGCTAGACCTCCCATTTGACCCTGCAATCCCACTGCTGGGCATTTGCCTAGAAGAAAAAAATAATCCTTTTATCACAAGAACAATTGTACTAGACTATTTATTGCAGCTCAATTTACAATCACCAAGATGTGGAAACAGCCTAAATGCCCTCCAACTCAAGAATGGATTTTTTTTTTTATTAAGTCATATACACATAGATCTTGAATACCTTTATGCATATGTGGGGTACAATGTGTTGATTTTTTTTATACAATCTGACATACTTACATCAAACTAATCAACATAGCTTTCGCCTCATTTACTTGATTATTGTGTTAAGACATTTATGTTCTACACTTGACAGATTTGACTTGTACCCTTGCAATATGCTCCACAGGTGTGGTCCCACATTTTATCCTCCTTCTATCAAACCTCCTCCCTCCCCTCCCTTCCCACTCCATTTCTCTCCATCCTGGGCTATAGTTGTGTTCTATCTTTCATAAGAAAGTGTGAGCAAATATAAATTGGTTTCATAGAAGTACTGAGTACATTTGGATACTTTTCCCTCCATTCTCGAGATACTTCACTCAGGAGAATATGTCCCAGGTCCCTCCATGTAAACATAAAAGAGGCAAAGTCTCCATCTTTTTTAAGACTGCATAGTATTCCATGGTATACATATACCACAATTTATTAATCCATTTGTGGGTTGATGGGCACTTGGGCTTCTTTCATGACTTGGCTATTACGAATTGAGCTGCAATGAATAATCTGGTGCAAATATCTTTTTTGCAAAGTGATTTTTGGTCTTTTGGATATACTCCTAGTAGAGGAATTGCAGGATCCAATGGCAGGTCAATTTTTAGATCCCTGAGTGTTTTCCAAACTACTTTCCAAAAGGAACATATTAGCTTGCATTCCCACCAGCAGTGGAGAAGTATCCCCTTTTTTCCACATCCACGCCACTTTAATCATCAGAGAACCGCAAATCAAAACCACTTTGAGATACCATCTAACTCCAGTAAGAGTAGCCCACATGACAAAATCCCAAAACTACAGATGTTGGCATGGATGTGGAGAAAAGGGAACACTTCGAGAATGGATTAACAAGCTGTGGTATTTGTATACCATGGAACACTACTCAGCCACTAAAAAAGACAGAGACTTCACATCCTTTGTATTAACCTGGATGGATGTGGAACACATTTTCCCTTAGTAAAGCATCACAATGTACTCAATTCTGATATGTGGACAATTAAGGTCCTAGTATACTGTGGAGGATGGGGGACAAGGAGAGCTGAGAAAGGGAAGGAGGGAGGGTGTGGGGGGTGTCCTTATCTAACAAAAGCAATGACTGTAACCTGCTTCTGTGTACCCTCAATGAATCCCCAATAATATAAAAAAATAAAGTTCTGATAATCAAATATACAATGTATGTAAAGTTCCTGATATAGCAAGCACTCAAAAGTTTTAAATATCACTCTTGTTAGCAACAGCAGCAGCTGTGATTCAAGGAAGAACATGCATTAACAGTTATGTCAAACTAACACAAGAAGCTTTAACTTTTCTTCACTTACACGTCACAGAATGTGGTTCTAGCTGCTTTCCACACTAAAGTTCATCACCCATAAGGAGGCCAGAGAATAGCTGTGTCTAGTCTCTTTAAAAATAACAATGAAAAATAGAAAATGTCACCATGCACGACGTACAGGAGATGCAGCAGCTGCCCTGTTTACATATTGAGTTTCTGCTTGTGTGAGCGGTGTGCACATACGTGTGTAGGCGCTGAGTTACCAAGTAACATATAGTGCTTACTGTGGCCAAAAGTCTGAGAGCCCCTGGCACCAGGTTTCTGTCAGTGAGTTAACAAGGTGCTAACTGCATTTACTCTTCCAAGAACTCTGAGCTAAGCTGCCCAGATCTCAGGTAGGTGCTGCTTAGTCTTCTACGGAAGAAATTAGAGAAATCAAATCTAAATTAGTGAAAATACTTACTTTCAATTATTGATGCTATATTTTGAGTTGCAAGACACGGATCAACCAATAACCCCACAACAAAAAGAAAAATAAAATACCCACTTCCTTCTCAATTCAACATTTCACCAGAATAATTACTGCCCTTTATAAAGTTGAAATGGAAGTAGTCCATAAATACCCTTGAGTTTAGCCATGAGGATAATTTAAGGTTGGAGAAACCAAAACCAACTCCCCCACGTATATATAAATGCTTATAAACCAAATATGAAATCACTTTTTGTAAAACTTTAATTCCTAAGACATTTTAAAAGTCACACTGAAAGTATATCAAAGAAGCAAACAAGACAATATGTAAACAACAATCTGTAAACAAAAATAATTTACCAGTGTGTCCAAGTATTATTTCTAAAGTAGCATTATGCCAGCTGTCTGAAGTTTAAAATGTCAGTGCTGCATTTCCATTCACATTTAAAAGAAAAACATACTAATTCTGCCTTAATACATCAAATACTGTGCTAACAACAAAGCAAGCACAAGGGCTTATAAATAATGGACAGCCGTGCCGCTGGCCGATTAAGTCATTCCTGAGGCTACCAGGACAGCCCAGCAGGCACCAGCACAGGGAGGCAGAGGCTGTGCTGAGAGAGCAGGTGCACGAGCACCTCAAATGCATCTGAGAGGCGAAACAACAGAAGGCGTCATTCGTACCCACCAGCAAGCACCTCAGTGTAGCAGTTTAAGGAGCTAACATTAGTGTGTGTACAATTTTCACATAACATCTCATACTTAAAGGTCTATTTATATACAGAATGTACAGAAAGCTGTGTAAATAGTAAATGTAAGAAACATCTATGAAAATCAGTAAAAATCAATATAAATGTCATAATCTGAAAAATGTCTAATTATAAAACAATTTATGTAAATATTACAGAACCAATTAACAAGACTCTGCTAAGTGTCCTTAAGAAATTCTGTGACTATATGTGGTGCCTAATGCCCTTTTAAAATAGACTAAAGGTAAGAGAGAATAAAAGGACCTCTTGATTTAAGGGAGTCACCGGTGTAACCTCATCCAATTAGAAATGAAATGGCAGCTCTGAAATTAATCTGTGAGTATGTGGGGAGTTCCATCTTCAGGCTCTGGCTGCCTTTCCCTAGCACACAGCAGCTGCAGTAAAGTGAAGACCCCTGAGGGACTGTCCTTATCCAGGATCCAGCCCACTTGGCCTCAGTAGTCTCACACCTGCCTCTGGACTTGTGTGCAAAGCAGCCTCCAGCATCCATCAGACAGCAGCACACAGCTCACTCGTGTGTGTCAAGAGTGGAACCTCGAGAGACTGTGACCCTGCAGCAGAACAAGCACGTGGCATCTGTGTTGGTCAGCAAGGTGCCTGAGGCTCTTGGCTGGAAGCTGTCCTTCCACAGCATGCTCCTCTTCTGTCTCAATGGCGGCGAGGAGATGTCCAGCAACAGCCTTAACCCTTCACAATTCACTTCCCTGACCTTACTGAGCCAAACCTGGCTCCAGTCCTTTGATGGAAAGAAACTTTCAAATGAACGAAAAGTTGAGAGACATTGAGAAGTTTAATATTTTGCTGAAAAACTTTTATACGTTTACAATACCTAGAATCTCTTTATTTGAATGTGCCCTGGAAATGGCATAAGTTAAAAGGGACATGCGTATTAGTAGACTTCCTGTTCTCCCCTGGACTTGGTCTGTTGAAAGTACACATTCCAAGTTTCACTAAAAATCAAAGCTTGCAATAAACGCTTAAATAGGTCTCATTAAAGGTGAAATGAGAAAGCAGTTGGCTTATATTAATCTTCTAAGTATGGAGATCTTAAGTTTAGAAATTCACTGATGGTAGACTGGTGGTGTTTACTGAGAGCTGCAGAGAATCACAAAATGAATGTTCTTTTATGTTAAATCCCAGCTGCATTTTTTAAAGATGTAAAGCTCATAAGCAAAGTAGACTCAATGAAATTTATAAATATACAGATTAAGTTTTCTTATTATTTTGGTTCTAAGTGGAAATTTTTTATGTCAAATAGTCTATTTTTTATAAATTTCTCCAAAATAACTTTAAATTCAACAATTTGAGAAAAATGTTTACTTTTGTCTGAACACAGACAATCTATTGCCATACACATAGTGCATGTGAACATACACATTTATCCATGGGTTACGTTCAAGTGGGCCCATCTCCTAACTTTGCAAACTTTCACTATTCTGCCCTAGTGGGTGACACAGAGTACGTGTTCATAGTCTTTATTCAGTGGACTTAAAGCCAAGAAACCATCCCAACAATTATTTACAATTTAATAACTGATTATCAGATCATATGACACTGCAAAACTATTCTTACATCATGAACGCTGATGCTGTGAGTTTTGAGTGTTAAACTGGTGATTTTATAAGTCAGAGGTTTAAAGTGGCACATATAAAAGTAATCAAAGCCTGAAGAACGTGGGAAAAGAGGGTTTGCTATCCCTCAGCACTAGTATTTTTCATAAGCGTCACAAAAGCACAGAGAATTAAGTGATATTTGAAAAAATGCTTTAAAAAAAACTTACTGTACATATAGCCTATAAGGCAAAAAATAAGTTACAAGTGTATTCAACACTGGCAACTATGTTAGGAGAGGTATGTGGACTCACACACACAGACGCTGGACTGATGCTGTGACTACATGCTACTTCCCACCATAGCTTATTGTATTGTACAGAAACGTGGTTTTCTACCAAAGTTCAGGGTTTAAAAGAATTTAGTATTTTTCGCTGGGCTCAAAGTCTAATCAATATCATTCTATAATATAAATGAGAAACTGTACTTTGGGGTATTTTTTAAAAGAAAATAAAAAATATAATTTGCAATCATTACATTTCCAATGCACCTACGGCAATAATAACATCTACAAGCAGTTTCTATCACTTATGAAAACTGCATTTTCTGAAAAACCTTCACTTAGTATAAGGATATCTTTCAAGTAGGCTTCTATATCCTGAATAAAGTATATAATAGGATTTAAATCAATCTTTAGAAAGTCCTAAAGTTTGCCTTTTCTAGCATTTTCATATCAGTTGAAAAAACTTTTCAGGTGGATAATTCTATTTACCAATGTGAGCAAACGTGTCTATGAAAGAATGCGCTGTTCTATACATCTCTATGGAATCTGCGTTAAACTAGAAGCTAAGGAGTGGATCAGAAAGTTAAATTTTATAAAATAAGAAAGAGCAACACTAGGCAAGTTCTTAGTAGGTAATGGAAAAAAATAATGCGGAAAGGCCCGGATCCTAAATATGAGCCAAAGTCAGTATGAAAATGCTTCCATGCCTGACGGAATGCCGTGAGTCTGCAGGTCTCGGGGCTCCTGATTGCAGAGCGGGCCACTTTTGTGTGTCACAGTGCTTTCTGGTGCCCATTTACAGAAGGCTTGGTTGCTTCTGGATCCCTTGAAGCATTTGATAAGTGAAGTTTATGAAGCCCTGCAGAGAAATCAAGAAAATGATGAGAAATGATATATCGTTGAGCGGCTGGGCAAAGGAGTGCAGTAGGGGAAGAAAAGCGTTACAAAGCAGAGTGCCAGGGTCCATGGTGGAAGCTGTGACGTGCTGCCAGAGGCTCCGAGGCTTCTTCCTCCCACTGCACACTCTCTTGGGATGGCCTGAGTGGAAGACACCACAGCAAGATCTCCCTGTCCAGGGCAGCCTTCTCCAATGATGGACAGAGCACGCATGTATATAAAGGCCTGTCCCCTTCTCCTCAGTTCAGTGGGGCTCAGAAGGTTCATGTGTTAGGCACCACGTCACACAGGGCTGGCTGAAGCTGCTGGTGCCAGCCAGTGAGGTGCCGCCCTACGTATGCAGAGTCCCTTCCCAGGTCCTCAGTCCCTCTGCTAGACCTCCTTCCGACAAACTTGTTCCCATCGAAAGTGCACTTCCCAGGGAACCTAACCAGAGTTAGGTTATGTTCTCATTTTTGTTTTAAAATATGCCCACTCAGGAATGATAGTGATATGGAACTAAAATGAAAAAATTACCATGAACAAGAGAAAAAATGGCAAAAGAACAAATTGAACACAAATAATCTTTCACTATTCAAATGTATTTGACAGAATAAAAAATTATCAGTGTCTTTTAAATTTAAATTTACCTTTGTATCATAGAGCAACTATTTATATAACATACCTGATATACAGGAAGAAAAGGTAGAAGAAAATTTAAGATTTTATGTGGTACACTCAAACACTTTAATGAAGATGAAATACAACATCTAAGGGTACAGTTGTGTTGTGGAACAGTGGGGATGCAATTTGAGAAAGCCATCGTCAGGCAATTCTGGCACTGTGACACATGACAGTCTACCGACTCAAACCTCGGTGGCACAGCCACTCCAGCATCTCAAACTGTCTCACACCAACCTACACACCCTTCCAGGCTGTACGGCAAAGCCGACTGCCCCAGGCTGCAGATGTGCTCACTGCAGTACTGCACCAAACGCTGCAGGCACCTGGAACACGGCGCACAGTACTCATGTACCTGAGCACATCGACACATAGAAAGGTGATGCCTCGTGCTGTGATGCTACAGGGCGACCTGCTGACAACAGGAATGTCCCAGCTCCGTCACACTCTAAGGGGAGTGCTGCCGCCGGGGGCTGACAAAAGACTGTCCTGTGCACATGACTACACAGGAGCTGCAGATCTACAGGAAATATTGGGAGGAAGCAATTTTCATAAGGCCCAGACCTTCTTGACACCTCAAATGCTTACTTGGAAAAGATTTTTCCACTAAAATTCCAATTGGTTAATCTACCTGCCTACTAGGCAGTTTTGTATCACTCTTCAATCAACACAGCACTCCAAGTTATAAAATTTCTGTCACCTGCATATCTTAGTGAAATAAAAGACAAATCTGAGCCTCTCTATGATGTTTGAATGGGAAGAAAAAAAAAAATCAATCCAATATGAACAATGGTTCTGTTCCCAGGAACAACCAAACTGCCGAGTGACAGCAGGAGCCCAGAGCTGCGGGAGGTAGGCATGCAATAAAATAAAGCTTCTCCCAAAAGGGGCTGAGTCAGGAGAGGGTCAGTGAGGTGCCGTCGACTGAACCAAACAGAATTGCCCCTTCAGGGTAGATTTCTTCCTAAAACCTGGGTGCATTCTGAAAAGTTACAACATCTCCCTTCTGCAGACAATCTAGAAACAACTGCCTGCGTTACCACCATAGCTGAATTATGAGTGTTCACCATGTGCCTGATATTCGCTGAGATGGGTACTATCATTATTAATGAACGTAGTAAAAAAGGGGGAAAAGTCTACAAAAAAGTAAGGAAAATAAGAAGGAGACAGTTACATCTTATAATCAAAGTATAACTCTTGGTGAAATCCAACTGAAGATCTCAGCTCATTCAAACATTGCATATACTTAATGAGAATCACTCCCTAGGTATAAAGTGCTCCCTTAGCACACTCCAAAGAATAGCAAAAACACTTTCAGGAAAAAAGTAAATCTATATAATAGAATCCAGTTTTATATAATTTCTGATAATTCAACTGCCTCTTATCAAAAAACTAACACATTTAAGACATTTTACCTCTGGGTAAGTTATATTTTACTATTTAGCAAAATGATACCCAAAATACCCTCCTCAAATGCTAAACTTGGCGCAATTCATTTGCAACAATCTCATTTAAATGGGAATTTATCTGAGATTATGACTGACTAATCTTGCTAATATTACAATCAGGCTAAAAATTAAGTTTTGACTCTCTATACATTTGACTGAAAGGACTATTTGATTCTCATTTCATCTTGCAGTTCTAAATTTGGCCAACTGGTATGAAATGTAAGCATTAAAATCTGTAAATTATCTGGCACTTTAGCTAAAAAATAAGATGGAACTTTTCCTTTCAGGCAATATTCCATCAGCCACCCCTCACAGGGCATATTCAAAGTAAAATATACGGCTCGGCACCTGTGGCTCAACGGCCTAAGGCGCCAGCCACGTATACCTGAGCTGGTGGGTTCGAATCCAGCCCGGGTCCACCAAACAACAATCACGGCTGCAACCAAAAAATGGCCAGGCATTGTGGTGGGTGCCTGTAGTCCCAGCTACTTGGGAGGCAGAGGCAAGAGACTCGCTTGAGCCCAGAAATTGGAGGTTGCTGTGAGCTGTGATGCCACGGCACTCCATCCAGGGTGACAGCTTGAGACTCTGTCTCAAAAAAAAAAAAAGTAAAATACACACAGATAGATGATCTAAAAATCTCATTTTCCTCCTGAAGGTCACAATTTTCAACATTAAGGTTGGAAAGCTTGGTGATGTGTGAAGCTTTATTGCTGCCCATATAGTTTACTAACTGAAAATCAGACCAATCAGTATGTGGCCTGAAGCAATAACTAAAAGCCACAAGTAACACCAAGTCTAAGCATTCAAATGGTGTCACTCAGATAAATGAGCTAATATCAGTGTTTTCTATAATTTTTACAATAAATCACAGCTTTTTCCTTCTTTTGGCATAAAATTCCCTACCCCAAACCCAAAAGAGTTTATATCGTCCTGGTCTCTTAAAGTATAATGAAGTGTGTTGAGTACTAACACAGACAAGCTACACTCACAGGTCACACGCACCTTCAGCCAGACCTGCCTGCTCTTAACAGTGCTACGACGTCTGTGACGCATGGATACGTGACCAAAATGCCCTCTCTCCTGTCAGTGGCAACAATGGTAACATTTTTATCCTGAATTATTATTTGGCTTACTGAAGAGAATTATAGGTTTGTATGAGGTCTGACAATTAAGTGTGTGAACTCTTCCTAGAAAAAGTGCTACATACCTCGTTGCTGAGCAGCCCAGAGTCACCTTCAAGTAGTCCCTTTAGGAAGCTGGGCACCAACACCAGCACCTTGTCCACCCTTCAAGGTGACTTTGGAACTCACTTTCTGGAACAGCCATCCGAGCTGTCATTGTACGAAGGTGTGACAAATGAGTTTATGAACTCATCCTGGAAAAAGTGCCTTGAAGGGGGGACTAGACACTGGTATCAGCACTTCAAAGGTGACGGTAGCAGTCAGCAAAGAGGTGAATGGCACTTTTCCTATGATGAGTTCACAAACTTAATTGTCAGATTATGCACTTATAAAATCCAAGCCTCAAAAGAAGGTTTAAGTAGAAGGTATCACAAAAGATAAGTGTTGAACACAGTGCGCCCACCACCAGCATTGGCAGGGCTCCTGCTCCTGCGCTCTCAGGATGTGCCGGGCACTATTCTAAGGCCTCACAAACATCACGCAGTTAATAATGACAGTAATCCAACAAGGAAGAAGGTATGATCACTGTTTTAAGATGTGCGAGGAAACTGAGGCTCAATGAAGGGAAGTCATTTTTGTACAGAAAATTATAATCAATTAGTGGTAGATCAAGAATTTGACCTCAAAGGTTCCACACATTGGAAAACTAAATAGCTAAAGATTTCAAATTAACTCAAATATCAAAATTATTAATTAGTAGAAAGAAGAAAAACACCCACAAAACTGAGCCTTACCCAGTGCCTTGAAGAGCTCTTCCCGTACAGCAGAGGTGAACTTTCTAACCAGGCACAATGTCGTCACGATTGCAAAGAGCAAATTGTAGGATAAAACAATATAGAAATTTCCCAGCCAATTAAACCTTCCAAAGTCTCCAAGTAGATCAAATCTAGTGATTCCTGTTGAAAATAAATAAAACAGCCCTTAATAAAATCAGGTAAGATATATTTATTTATTTTTTATATTTATTTTTATTTTTTTATTGAATCATAGCTGTGTACGTTAGTTCAATCATGGGGTAAGATATATTTAATTTGTTATAAAATTAAGCACAAATCAGATCAAACTACAGGGACTTTCTCATTTCTGTTATGCAAGATGCTCTAATGAATGAATTGCAGTTTAAAATATAGAATTCTTATCTAGTGTGGCAACCTGAAGCCAACCCTAACCTACTTCCCTCGTGCGCCACAGTCATGGGCAAGTAATGAGCAACAGGACCATAATGAGACGCCCCTTGTCCTTGGGCAGAACGCAGCTCCTGTGGGAGGTGGGCAGACACATGCACAGGGAGACCAGACAGCTTTGACTGAGCAAGTCCTCGCACCTCGCCAGCCGCCCCTCCGGGGAGCTGCTTGTCCTGTCCCCTGTCTTCATCCAGGTCTCTGCTTAATGCCACCTCCTTGGATTCCTCTACATGGAACAGCTGGACCCTCCACAGTCCTCTGCTCTGATTATGATTATTCATCACATATATTACCCATTTTTCCCCTTTTTGGCTTACTTACTGCCTGTTTTCCCCACTAGAATGTAAGTTCGATAAGAACAGGGATTTGTCTGTTTCACTCCTATAATCCCAATGCCCTTCTACATACTTAATATTTATTACATAAATGAAAAAATAAGTAGGATCATTTCCTTTCCTGAAAAAAAGTATTAGTCTGAATTTAGTGCTATAGACTTGTGGAGTAAATGGGCAAAGCTGGAAATGCAGTAGAATGATATTATCTATCCATTTAAGTTATTTAAATTCACCTATACACATTTTAAAATGTCTTATTTTTTAAAAATGCCTTAAATAGTCATTCTATTTAATGAAGATGTGTCCCAGGTTCAATACTTACTGGGAAAAATATGTGAATGGTGGGATTTTTTGACACGATAGATAAGTAAATCACATCATTCAGGTGACCAATCAAGGAACAATAAGATTGTCAACAATCTTCAAAGAAGAAATTGAACAATTACTTAGGGGCTATATAAAAGTTAAACTACAAAGGGCTGGAAGAAATAATAACAACTAGCTGGATGCCTGTAGCACCGGCATGCTCTGGGGCTGGGCACCTCTTGTGGAGGGCACCTGTATTCCCAGTTGCTGGGGAGACTGAGGCAAGAAAATTGCTTGAGCCCAAGAATTTGAGGTTGCTGTGAGCTGTGACACCACAGCACTCTACCAAGGGTGACACAGTGAAAGTCTGTCTCAATTAAAAAATAAATAAATAAATAAATAACAACTGCCTACAGGACTGTATAAACAAAATTATGTAGCACATTTTATGGGTGATTTCATGAATAACTTGACTAAACTCAATTTCACATTATCTTTTGTTCACTTTTGAACTTAACTGTCACCCCAACTCCAAAGCAATCCCATCACCCACTAGAGATGGCCTCCACAAGAGGCAACTAGAAAACCCTCCTACTGGCTCGGCGCCTGTGGTTCAACGGGCTAAGGCGCCAGCCACGTACACCTGAGCTGGCGGGTTCGAATCCAGCCCCAGGACCCGCCAAACAACAATGCCGGCTGCAACCAAAAAATGGCCGAGCGTTGTAACGGGCACCTGTGGTCCCAGCTACTTGGGAGGCAGAGGCAAGAGACTCGCTTGAGCCCAGGAGTTGGAGGTTGCTATGAGCTGTGATGCCATGTCACTCTATCCAGGGTGACAGCTTGAGGCTCTGTCTCAAAAAAAAAAAA
>CAUYON010026184.1:0-77151 GCA_963573935.1 Arctocebus calabarensis | reverse complement strand
AAAAAAAAAAGGCTCAGCGCCTGTGGCTCAACAGGCTAAGGTGCCAGCTACGTACACCTGAGCTGGTGGGTTCAAATCCAGCCCGGGCCTGCCAAACAACAATGACGGCTACAACTAAAAAATGGCTGGGCATTGTGGCGGCTGCCTGTAATCCCAGCTACTTGGGAGACGGAGGCAGGAGACTCACGTGAGCCCAGGAATTAGAGGTTGCTGTGAGATGTGACTACACGGCACTCTACCCAGGGTGATAAAGCAACACTCTGTCTCTACAAAAAAAAAAAAAAAAGAAAAGAAAAGAAAAGAAAAGAAAATGAGTATTAAAAAGGATATATTTACTGTGCTTTGAACTTCTTTTGAAAATAATTTAATTAATGATCTTTAAAATTTTTCACTGCTTCCCTAAGATTCTCTCATGGCACACCAGTTGAAATATCACTGCTCCAATGGAATATTAAAAAAAAATCAAATTAAGGGCAGTGCCTGTGGCTCAAAGGAGTAGGGCACCGGCCCCATATGCTGGAGGTGGTGGGTTCAAACCCAGCCCCGGCCAAAAACTGAAAAAGAAAAAAAAAATTAAATTAAAATATAATCCCAGCTACATAAGAAACAAAAGTGTATATTATTATATATGCATAGAATCAACAACTGGAAGAAAACACTTTTCAGCATTACCCATGGTTATCTCTGAGAAGTAGAATTACATAAGACATATAGTTTCTGTTTTAGCTTGGGTTTGAATTTATCAGGAACCCTCACACTTTTGTAATCAGAAAGAAATACTAAAAGTTGTTTTAAAAATATACCCCTCTATATTCTGGATGAGCGCTGAAGACCCTAGAAATGTCCTCTATTCTTACTCTGTTTGCCTGAAAATGAGGCAATCACCACCTTCTGGAAGCCTGGGTGGGTTTTTGATGACAGTGAATCTGACATCACGTTCACTTGCAAGAGCTCCCTTCAAAAAGAGCCAAGAGAGGAAGTGTGGTTTGCTATCTTTCCACCTGAGGTGATCAAAGGAAGAGATGGTGTATTGTCTGTGCCTTAGCTTGCCTCAGAACAATCTAGCAAGTCTATTTTGAGTTGCCAATCTTCCTTTTTCTAATGTGGTGCTAAGAGAATGGGCAGAAAAAGTCTCCATCTGAGTGTAGATGATTTAATTTCATGGAGTTGTCATTAACTCCCTTCTAGCTTGGTCCAATTACACCACCACCAGAACAACGCTTTAGCCTCAATCTGTCTGAATAGGTACGTGGTAAAGGCATGCGCAGAGCTCTGGTTAGTATTTGCTTCCATTCCTGGTAGATAAGGCAGATAGCTGTTGCAGGCAACCCTTAGAAATCTGATGTGCATTTTGTTCATCCTTATCTTGTACATTCTTCTCAGTCTTTTAAGACCACGAGGGGCACCTTGAAATTAACTGGAATCAAATAGTTTGGTTTTAAGGATCATAGTAGCTGGGCATAGTGGATTATAACTGTAAACCCAATTTCTTAAGAGGCTGAAGTGGGAATATTCCTTGAAGCCAGGAGTTTGAGACCAGTCTGGGCAACACCTCCATAATAAAGCATCTGCACTCCACTCAATGCTGCCCAAACCCCCTCTTCTTTCTTTCCAACCTGGATAGGTGGGTGAGAGGGGTGTTTATATAGAGAATAGATTGATTTTGTTTTACGTGCTTTTGAATTAATGTTGGAAAACTAATCACAAACAGTTTCTAAACCAAAAAAAAAGATGACATCTTGTAAAAGGATAATAAAGGTAGGGTCAAAATGGAAAAAAAAAAAAAGTGAGATCCTATTTTTTGAAAAATTAACTGGACATGGTGGTATGTGCCTATTGTCCAAGTTAGTGGTAGGTAGGAGGATTGCTTGAGCCCAGGAGTTCAAAGTTATAATGAGCTATGATCATGCTGTTGCATTCTACTCTGAGCAAAAAAGTGAGACCCAGTCTCTGAAAAAGAAAAAAATGGTCATAGTGGAACAGTGCAAGTCTGGAAAGCTATGGTTGAGCAATTTTCTTCTTGGGCACACTTGATGTTGAGCAAGTGACCAACGTGGCCACACACTTCAGCTTGTCCAACCTCAAAGCCTGTGGTCACACTGATTAGCCAGTCACTCAAAGAAAGCCACTTGCAAATCCCAAGTCAGCTTTGACAGAGGACTTACCCCACAGCTACACCTCTTCCTCACAGACTCTCTCAGCCTTTTTCTTAGATCTGGTTGGTTTGACATCAGTTTGTAGCAAATTTACAAATTATCAACCTATTCTTTTCAAGGGACACATGAAACTCAGAAAATCACTATCAACACAGAGGAGCAATGAAAAAAGAAAAATATATTCTCCAAAAGCAAAAGTAGAACTTTAAAGAAAGGCAAGTGGCATAACCAAGCAATCCAGACAGCTCAGCTAAGTTTGGAGGAGCAGGGGAGCAGGGGGGACTCCTCTCTTGCAAAGGCCCAACAACCAAGGATTTGTGTGACCTTTTGCTTTGTTTTGGCTGCAGAAAATCTCATCTTTTGCTTTTAAAATCACTTCCAAAATGCTCACCAAATCCTCTTAAAAAACATAATTTAAAAAAAACCAAAATTTTTTTATTGTAAAAGTAATTCTTGTTAATTGTTAAAAAAATTAGTAGTACCAAGAAAAAAGCAAAAATCAGCTAAATCTCACTGTTCACAGATACACACTATTACATTTGACCAACGTTTTCCAAGTATTTTTCTCTCTCTCTTATACTCATGCAATTAAGTGTACTTAAGACCATATTATACATGAATTCAATAAACTACTAGGGGCCTCCTTCTCTAATTGCCTATTTAATCAACTAAAGCTCCAGGTGATGATTTCCAGTCATTTCAGATTATTTCAGATTCAGATCATTATAATGGCTACATAGTGTTCATCTGAAAATTCACAGCAAAATTTCTGAAGCTCTTCCCATAGGGTGAATATTTGAGGTGATTTCTATTTGGTTTTAATATTAAAAGCAACCTGTGATGATGTCCTGATACATAAATCTTTAAGCCTTTATACTATGTCTATGCAGAATAAATTCTGTAAGCATTGCTGGCTCAAAGTATAAAGCTCATTAATAATTTATATAGTATATTTAATAGATAATGCATACATAATATATTATCATAGTTATAATATGTTATTCTAAAATTATATATAGAAACAAAACACATTTGCAAGAAACTTTTATGAACCCGAAAGGTTTAGTCCCTGGGCATTGAACAGAGGTGAAAATGTCTTTTATATACTATACTTAATTTTTTACACTGCTGGTGGGATTGCAGACTAATACAACCTCTATGGAATGTATGGAGAATTATTAAAGAACTAAAAGTGGATCCATTGGATCCATTACTAGATACACCCAGAAGAAAAAAATCACTTTACCACAAGGACATTTGCACCAGAATGTTTATTGCTACTCAATTCACAATCACCAAGACATAGAATCAACCCAAGTTCTCATCAGCCCGTGAATGAATTTACAAACTGTGGTATATGTTTACCATGGAATGCTATTCAGTCATTAGAAGAGATGGAGACTTTGCATCTTTTGTGTTTACCTGTTTGGAGTTGAAACACATTCTTCTTAGTAAAGTATCTCAAGAATGGAGAAAAACTCCATTGTACTCAATACTAATATAAAACCAAGATATGAACAACTACAAGCCCACATAAAGGATAAACACAACAATCATCTGGCAAGGGGGGAGGGAGAGAAGGAGGGGAGGGGGAGGAGGAGGGGGAAGGGCTATTGGCAAGATCTCACCTAACACACATAACAGTGAGGGTGTTCAGCACACCCACTGGGTGAGGGGCTCAACTACAACCTGAATTTTACTTTACAAATGAAAACAATATAACCTAAAAATCTGTACCCTCCTATCAGTCTAAAATTTAAAAAAAAAGATACATGCTTATTTTTTTCATTCAAGCCATGAATATCTGACATTGCTCAGGCACCCACTGACAGTAAGTGCCCCCAAAGCCTGCAAAAGGCTTGTATCAAACCTCTCACGAGAACTTTCTTTAAGGAGGAAGGCAAAGAAGTAAGCAAGCGTTCATTAACAAACACGAAAGGAGGAACTGGCCTGTATTGAAAACCCGTCCAGCCAGGCTCCTCGATGGCAGCACATACGTGTACCTAGACCTGGACCTGAGGGGGAGAAAGATGCACTTCACAGGAGGTAAGTTTCAGCCTCCAGAACTGAGTTCTTAAGTTGAGGGCAGATTAAAAAAATAAGATACTGGTTCACGGTAAGCAAGATTTTTGTTGTGTTTCGTTTTGCTGCTGTCTCTTTTTCCTTTTGGTGCCAATTTGATTATGATTACTCTGTCCTACTTGACCTTTTAAAGCTTTCCCCCCATAATTTGGAAGAATTAAAAATTATAGCCTCCATGAATAAATATAACTCTTAGCTCCTTGTTATTAACTAAATGCAATCGGAGAATAAATACAGTGAGCCTTCACAAAAAGCGAAAAACAAAAAGTGAAGAATAGAAAATTGTTTAAGTGGCCAAAGAAACTTTATCCTATTGTGTTACAGGCCAAGCTATGCCAGCTATATGTAAATGTAAGCAGTGGCCTGTGTTCATGTGTCCACTTTGAAGTTGCCATCTGAATTTAATTCTGCCTTTGTGATTAAATCAGGCCATTACGTTTAATCTCACTTAATAGTAAGAAACGTCCTTTGTTGTTTTCTATAGGCAACATATTCTGTCCCTAACATATACAGCTTGGTATTCACACTTTACTATTAATCCCCGATGGCTGGTAATTGCTTCATCTCCAAGCCCTCTGTCCAATTCACAAGGGGCTGATTGCAACTATTCTTCCCCTATACATTAATGCACTGTTTGGGTCTTACTTCTTTGGCTCAGTGAACCCTATCAAGCTGTCCACATTTTCTGGGCATGTGGGTGTATTGTGAGATGTTAAATTAAATTCTGTGTTGACCCCCCTAAATGCCGGAATCTATTAGCCCCTGCAACTTAGCTGATTGACAAGTGGGACTACTTTTCCACTCAAAATCCTGTGATAAAAAACAACAACAACAACAGGCTGAATATTTTGTTTCTAGGCAGAGTCTGAGGTCTTCTTACTTTTTATTTACATGTCCATGGCCGCAGCAGGACCGATTGCATTATTATTACAACGATCTTCCATTTGTCTGCCTTGTCATTTCTCTGGGAAAAATTATCAGACCCCCCAGAGAAGAATCATTCATTGCTTTAAGGTTTGAAATTACTTTCTCCTTCTTGTTCCCCCTTGCCCTCCCCCCAAAAACGTTTTGGATGATGAGTTGTAAGGCTTTTACCACTTGTTAGCTGTGACATGAGTTGCTGGGGCATAGAGATCTCAGAAGACAAAATTCCAATTGGACCAACAGGCTTATGTCTCTCCTTTTTGCACCTAAGGTAACAGATATGGTTAATTTTAATGTTAAGCTTCTACAAAGGAAAGAGGCTTTCCTTTCTCTTACCCATTCATTAGGCAGGCAATAGTTACCAAGCTTTTCATTGTGCTAAATTAGGGATACTATCATTATCAATTTGACTTTGTGGTTCCAAAAGCTTTATGAGCTGTTTGTGTCTAATTCACATTAACCACATAGAGTACCTAAAGTGGGAAAAACAGCCATCTCCTCCATTAGCACCTTAGCCCGGCCTTATTGCAGTTTAAGCCTCGGGGCTCTGTTAGAGCTTTTAGGAAATCAACATGGCTATTTTTATTTTTCTTTTAATGATTTTGAGCTCAATCTCATAAAAGTAACAAATAATATTTAAATAAATAAAATTTAAATTTTTTAATAATAATTTTATTATTATGTATTACACAACAATAAGGTATATAATATGTAATTATATAGGTAATACTTATATAAAAGTTATCTTACATTTGCCATAGAAAAATCATAAAACCTTAGAAAAACTAAAGAAAATAAAATAATCATTCTAAATCCCACAGATATATATAAGCTGTTATAATTTTAGTGTGGTTTTTCTTCTGTGATTTATATATGAATGGTATAATATATACAAAAATATACACATGGGTTTTTGCATTTCCAAAGTGTTTTATTAAAGTAAATGTTAAAAATTGAGGCACTGAGAAATATGTACCCTAGAGTTGTTAAGTTCTCTTATTTTTAAAATACAATTTTTATTTTAGAATAAGTTTAGATTTACAGAAAAATTGCAAAAATACTACAGAGACCTCCTATAGATTCCTCACCCACCTTTCTCTGCTGTTACTATCTCATATAATGGTGATATATTTGTCACAACTAAGAAACACGCATACATTGAATAAAAATACAATTAGAAGCATACAGTTTCTTCATCTGCTTTCTTTTTTTGTTTTTTTTTGGCCAGAGCCAGGTTTGAACCTGCCACCTCCAGTATATGGGACTGGCGCCCCTATTCCTTGAGCCACAGTTGCCACCCCTTAATCTGTGTTCTTTGCCACATATATATATATTTTTTCTATGTTATTAAATAGTCCCATCATCAATTTTCTAAAGAGGAAACTAAGGTAAGAAGTATGCCCATCAAATGAGTACAATTTTGATAGTGTCGAATCAGAAAGCTGCTTCCAGAAAGGCTCTAGTCATGGTTGGTGGCAGTGGGGACCTGCGGTGAGGCGCTTTACCCAAGAACACCCTGTCTCCAACTGAGAGCCCCCCCCTTGTCCACAGCAGGGTCTCCCGGATCCTCAGAGCATCAGCGTGTGTCTGAGCTCAGCCTTTGCAAAGGCGATTCTGAGTGTGAACAAAAGGAGCCCAGTGGTTATTTCTAGCTTTTCTTTTTAAAATTACAATAGAAATATATCCTCATTATGGAAATTTTTAGAAACTATACATAGAAAAAAACAAGCAAGCAGAAAGCATGCGTACACAACCACCCAGAGATAACCGTGGTCTACACACAGATACACATTTAAAACCACACTGATTTGTGACCTACTATTTCACTTAGATCATGATCATTTACCTCTAATGTTTAATATTCTTATAAAACTTTTCCCCAGGTAGTGCACAGAGTTCTTTCCTCTGACTTTGTCATGATTATTTAACCTCATCTCACATTCTGGACATTCTAGGCTGTTTCTAGCTTTTTCCTATTGTATTATTTTTTCTCCTATTATAAAGGGTAAAACTGAGTAACATGACTTACTATTGTCTCAGGAAAAATCCTCAAATGTGGAATGAATGGGGTTAGATGGAGGTTCCTCCATTTGTACCTTTCCTGGGGTATTTTCCAGGAACTTCAGAAAACACGAAGCAAAAACAAAACTCTGAGTTTTCCATTGCATTTGGTGGGGGGATCATCGTGGAGGTGCAATTCTCAGAAGAACATGCCAAACTTCACTGTGGCTTTGGAAAACTGATTAGACGTTTCTGTTTAGTCAACTGTGCAGCTCCCTAGGGACCCCCACACAAGGAGGCAGTGTGTACAAGTGTGGGTGCTCAGCACAAACACCAGCACCCCAAAGAGCCCCCAGGACCTGGCAGAAAGGTGATGAAAATAAAAACAAGGCCGAGAAAAAAAAAGACAAATTGTTTCCTTTGGTGGCACAACATCATGTTGCTATTGCGAGGTACTTCGCATATTCAAAAGACATAAACAAGATAAAAAGTCAGATTGAACTATTCAGTTTCTCAAACAGATTTGGGACTTGGCACCGCAGATACCGGCCGCTGTGCTGCGTGGGGCTCCACTTCCGGGAGATTTCGAAGCTTATGTGAGTTTATTATAATTGAGTTTCTCTGAATTGTCTATATGTGATGATTGAGTGCAAGTTTGTAATTTTAGTTTTAGTTTATGCTAAGTCAGAGAGAGGATTAGACACAGGATTAAAAACAATTTTTTTTTCTTCCTAAAGCATTTTACCAGATCTGGAAGAACTTTTAAAAAAATGTGTGGGAAAATAGAAGAAAGAAGCTAAAATGATCTCGGCCTCAGATGTGTTTGTTCTAATACTGTGTTAATTAAAAATAAGGTCTATCAGTTCTATAAAAGTCACAGTCTGCAGCAACCACCCTGTATGCAGAGAGTTGATTTTAAATGGATTGAATGCTGTAGACTCCACAAAGTGAAATTTTTCGTTTAAGTATGGACTTACCTATTACCCCTAATTCCTGGACAGAAGAAGCCAAGCAGTTTCTCAATGGAATGAAAACAGCTGCTAGGAAAACAGAAATATGAGTTAAAAGTGTATAAAATACAAAGACCAGAACTGCCTGGGGCGCCCATGTGAGCCTGCAGGACTGGCCCTTCTCCTGTTTGAGAGCTGAGCACCCTCACAGTTCCTTCGCACTTGGTGGCCCTGGTTGTTCCTAAGCAACTCGCCAACACAATTTCTTTATTTCAGAGCATAAAACTGGTAGCCAGAGGAGCCTTTGCGTTCTCAACATTTAAAATCCATACTAGAAATTCCTTGGAGAGCTGGGGAAGAGTTTGATTTCTGGAATGATCTTGTTTTCTCTGCACTGTCCGATGCAGTCAGCTCCTTTCCTCTCTCTTTCTCACCCATCCTCTCTCCCTCCTCTTCTTCCTTTCCCTGGTCTGGCCCTCTCTCCTTTCCACGTTTATCCAGTGCTTGCTCGGGGACACAGAAGAGTGGATGATGGAGTTGGGTCTCATCCCTGTCCTGGAGGAAATGTGAAGGGGGTCGTGGTCACCTCTGCCTCAGTGGCCAGAGAGGCAGGGGCAGGATCAGCCCTCGAGCCAAGTCCTCAGGGGTTTATGGGACAGTGGCAGGAAGACACAGTGGGGACACCATGGCTGACTGGATAGTGGAGGGGTTGGCAATGTGGTGCTCAAAGGAAGAGTAGAGCAGGGGAATTGCCTAAGGTGACTGCCACGGGCTTGGGAGTTACTGTGTTGGGGGGGGGGTAATGTATCTTGCAAAGGTGTGGCTCATCTGCCTAAGAAATGTTCATCAAAAGCTCTCAGCAGAAAATCACACATGTACTGGGCAGTGTCTGCTTTTTGAGAGGTTCTAAAGCTTTCAGGGAAAAATGGAGGGAGCAGCAACGAAGTGTATGTGTTAGTCACATATTTCAACCTAAGAGCAAGACATGGATGGAACCCTCCACTTCTACCAAACTGAAGATTTATTTTGAACGGATAACCCTGCGTTGTCCTGAGCCTGTTTTTGTCATTGAAATGGCATTGCATAATCTAGTCTGCTTTGGTGGTATAAATAATATCTGCTTCCCTAAAGCAACAGCCCACAGGGAGCCTGGGCGGTCTCATGGGAGGTGTAAGCTGGAACCCCATGTGACAGCTTGAGACGGGATCAGAAAGGCTCCTGGAGGTCCTCTCTTCATGACAGCCCAGCAGCGAGGTGCCTGAGAGGTGACCAGAGCTTGGGATAAATGTGTGTGCATTTATAGGAATGCCGCCCAGTTCCACAGGCCAACTGTGGGCCCTGTGTGAACTTTAGAAAACCAAGAAGAAGGTCTGCGGCCCGTAGGGGTTTGAAGCAGAGGTATCTTTGACGTCAGAGCTACACCCACAAGCTAAAGTGATTTCTTTTCAGGCCTTGTCTCTGTGGTCCCTGCAAGTTTCCATGTGAGGAAGGACGGCAGCATCCGGCTGTAAGTTAAAAACGTGACAGTGGGAAAACAGAAATTAGAAAATGAGATCTTATGTCCTCACTGCCCCCCACTTCTCTCTCTTTTTTATCTTCTCCTTTTTGTTAAACATACAAACTCTGTGGAAAACGACGAGAAATAATTTAATCTGAGAGGGGGAAAGATGATGAAGAGGCATCCGAGACCAGCACCCTGCCTCCCCCAGCCCCGGGAGCATCCCAGCTACTGCCGGCTAAACCTATTGTGGGCGTTCCCTGGGTAATTCCCTGAATACAGGCTCCCGAATCAGAAAGCAGCTTCAATTATCACTTTTACTGATGGGCTGAGATCACTGTGCAGGGATTTGGAGGGAGCCTTTTTTATATCCATTCTTCTAAAAAAAAAAAAAACAAACCCAAACCCACATTGCCTCCTGCGGGACAGGAGAAATCTGTGTATTCCAAGTTTCTCTGAATTGGAAACCTTAGTGAATAAGACCCAAGACTGATTTTATGAGTTTACTTCAATCTGGAAGACTGTTTTTGTCACCAAAAAATAAAAAATGAAGCAGAGTTTAGATGTTGGAGAGAAGAGTCTATGTTTACAGTTTAGTAAAACAATGTTGCCCCAGAAACTGGTGAGAAAGTTACATGGGGATCAGGCTTTTGATATTTGTCTTTATTATTTGGGCTTCCAGAGCTTGTAGTATCTATTTATTTATCCACCAACACAGGCATCATTTTGTAAGCTATTTGAAGAGAGAGGCAGGGTTTAAAGAGACCGAAATTCTCAGCAGAGGTCAGCTTGCTCACTTTGAAGGTGGATGAAAAGCCTAAAGACCTGCAGCGGGGGAGGTGGGCTGGGTGCCACCGCGGGAATCACGGACACTGTGGGGCTGCAGAGTCATTCTCAGTCAGCTCCAGGTCACTGGGCCAGGTCACCCAGTGAAGCTAAGCTAGTGTGGCCATTATCGTCCACTTTTTTTGGAGAAACTCAAAATCTAGATATGTATGTAAAATTTCCCGATTTTCAAATGTTGACCACTAATTCATTTAAAACAACCAACCAACCCACATATAGTCTGCAGCTGCCTTTGCCCCAGGGGAAGCCTCTGGTTTGGAAACTAGTAAAGACCCTTAGGCAGTAAAGGCATTGAAATGGAACCTTCTTGAATTCAAGTTATCCTATCCCTTCCCAGGTCAGGTGTGAGCACCTAGGGGTATTTATTTATTTATTTATTTATTTTTGAGACAGGGTCTCACAGCTAGAGTGCGGTGGCATTAGTCTAGCTCACAGAAACCTCAAATGTCTGGGTTCAAGTGATCTTCTTGCTTCAGCTTCTGAAGTAGCTAGGGCTACAGGTGTCCACCACAACAGTTGGCTAACTTTTCTGTTTTCAGTAGAGACAGGGTCTCAATCTTGTTCAGGCTGGTCTTGAACTCCAGGCCTCGAGCAATCCTCCTGCCTTGGCCTCCCAGAGTGGTAGGATTACAGGTGTGAGCCACTGCACCCAGCCTTCTGTAGGGTTTTAAAAACTCTGACCAAACCCAGACTCCACCCCAGTGTAAACCTCTTCAAGAATAGAAACAAGACAAGCACTTGATTTTTCTGTTGTTTTTTTTTTTATCGTGGTAAAATATGCACAATATAAAACATATTAATGTAACCACTATTTAAAAGTACGGTTCAATGGTGCTAAGAAGATGCACGTCGTTGTGCAAGTGTTGCCACCGCTCATCTCCAAAACTCTTTCCATCTTGTAAAACTGAAACTCTATAGTCATTAAGACAATGACACATCACCTGTTGCATCACCTCTCCCGCTCGATCGCTACAGATAGACAACTGGTGCAAGCTCTTGGCTCTGGCTGACCTAGCAGGGAAGGGCTGCTGGGGCAGAGTGGCTGGCTCATCACAGCAGGGAGGAGGCCGAGGAACTGGGTTCACAGGTGACTGGGACAAGCAAGATCCTCCCACGGAGCAGTCTATTTTGTATGCCACAACTGTCGCCCTGGCCAGTGGACAGTTTCTGCTGCCCCAGCTGGATCCCACTCCTGGACTCTGGCCCAGATGGTCTCCACCCCACTGGCTGGCACTGGCCCGTAAACCGCTGAACACTGGAGTCTGCTGTGGCCACATCAAATACTCCCTAACAAGCCACGTCTTGGGCAGGGGCAACAGACTTGACCTTGCTTAGACACCAAGCCCAAGCTCTGAGGCTGGAGAGAGGGAATGTATACCGCCCAAACAGGAAGAGAACTCATAATCCGTGGTGCGCTCGAGACGGCCGTACCATCTCACCCGTGCACTGGGGTGCCGCTCTTCCTAACTCCATGTTTGGGGACATCACCCTGGGAGCTTGGAACTGGCCATCGTGGGAGTTTTTATACCACAGAAATAAACAAAAATGACAGATTGGGGCTTTGTTTTTCCTTAGAGAGCCAGTTTACCAATACAGCACTGGTCCATATACCAGCCAAAGTGATAGGTACCAACTATCCCAGGGAAATAATCAGGCATCTCTGAAAGTTAGGTTATTGAACTGAGTTGAAGGAAGGAGGGAAAGGGGAAAGAGAGGGAGAGAGAGAGAGCACCAAGCGGGAGAGAGCGTGCACACAAAGTCTGGGTGTACTTCTGCAGGTCTACAGACAGCTTAGAGCAGTCCAACCAAGAGAAAAAGTATTCAAGCCACAGATGTAATTTAAAATTTCCTAATAGCCACATAAAAAATTAAAACAAACAGGGTGGTGCCTGTGGCTCACGAGTGGGGCACCAGCCCCATATACTGGGGGTGGCGGATTCAAACCCGGCCCCGGCCAAATCTGCAACAAAAAATACCGGGCATTATGGTGGGCACCTGTAGTCCCAGCTATTTGGGAGGAGGAGTCAAGAGAATTGCCTAGGCCCAAGAGCTGGTGGTTGCTGTGAGCTGTGACGCCACAGCACTCTGCTGAGGGTGACAAAGTGAAACTCCTGTTTCTAAAAAAAAAATTAAAACAAACAGGCAAAATTAATTTTAATAGCATATTGTATTTAACCAATAAGTCTAAATTCTTATCATTTCAGCATGTAACCAATATAAAATAATAAAAGAGATAGCTTACATTTTTTTCTTTGTACTAAGTCTTCTAAGTCCAGTGCTTGGTACATCTCAACGTGGAGTAGCCACATCTCAAGTGTTTGGTAGCTCCATGTGTCCAGAGGCTGCGATATTGGAGACTGCAGGTCCAGCTTACTTTAATAATGTGGTATAGTGATCTTCAAACCATCTCCCAGGGGTGGGTTGTGAAGGAAGGATTGTGTTCCTCTCTTAAGGATGTGAAAAATCAGAAATCCCCAAGTTGTATAAAAATGAGTTTTGCATCTGCTCATCTGTGACGGGTTGAAATGGGTAGAGGGCAGGCCATTTATTATAGACCCTATCTTTCCAAGGAATCCTAGGTATTGCTGAAGGTGTCTGAGATAACCTTACAAATGTGTGTATATATTGACTGAGGAAGAAAGGGGAGAGGAGATAGGGCACCCGAGTCCCCTGAGAGAGTGAAGGTGTCTACTGGATCCTCATAGAACCACCAGGCTGCTTCTCCTCTCTTTCCAGACAATATAACTCCAGGTGAACACACAGGGGTACTGTAGGGTGGAGTACCTGGACACGGTGTGGAAACCCCTTGGCTCCCCCCACAACTTGCCCTATGTCCCTCCCTACCTGGCCATTCATCTTTTTTCCTCTGTATCCTTTATAATAAACCAGTAAACATAAAAGAAAAACCCAGAAAATACCTCTACAATGTGTGCCTGCCAAGTGAACACCCGACCTCATTTCAACATCTCATGGAAACAGGTGCTTCCATGCACCGTTGGCAGGAATGTTCATTTTTAGAAAGGCAACTTGGCAACAGCAAAGGACGTTTTAAAAGTGCAAATGCTTCAGCACAAGTGTTTTTCTATGAATGATCTTAAAAAAATTCTATATATGCACAAAGCTTTGTGAGCAAGAGTGTTCGTGTGAGTATTGAAAGTAACTAAAGTTTCCCTCCAGAAGGGCTGGTGGAGTGAGTTATATGATAGTACGCTCATTCGGTGGAATACTGGTCAGCCACTACAAAAGAGGACCCGTGTGTAACTGACAGGGGAAGAAAGGCACATATGGGCAGAAACACAGTAAGAAAAAAGCAAGCTGCAACACAATCTAAATAATACATTATATCATTCTTGCAGGAAAGCAAAACAATTTTTTTTTTTTTAGTATAGGCATCAAAAATTTGGAAAAAATATAATCAGTTTATCTCTGGGTGTGGGACTATGATAAAATTTAGGGAGAGAATTTCACTTTAAATATATATTGATGATGTTTGAAATTCTAAAATGATTTCATATAGTTTCTATGATTATAAAAAGATATAAAATAATTTATATAGTTTTTATAGTTCACATAGTTTCAATAATTATAATAAAGATATAAAATAATCTTGTGTGGTTTCTATAATCCTGAAAAGACATAAGATAATAAATAGACACAGTAACATAAAAAAGAAAAATATCAGTGCTATTGAGGCTACTAGGATACATGTTCTCAGGCCCTGCAGGTGGGAAGTTTGCTTTGATTCTGCCCTGCTGGGGGAAACTACACCCCAACATGCAATCAAACCCTCGCCAGCTGATAGCCTGTAATTTGGTGATTTCACCTCTAGAAGTTTATTCTAGAATAAGCTGACTGAGGGCATATAGTTGAATGTGCAAGGATGCTCATTACTGTGTGGTTTATAGTAAAACACTGGGTAGGGGTGAAACGGTGGTTGATAGAGAGTTACTTCAATAAATCACAGGATAAGGCCAAGTCAGGTGGATTGCTTGAGCTCAGGAGTTTGAGACCAGCCTGAGCAAGAGAGAGACCCATGTCTACTAAAAAAGGAAAAATTAGCCAAGTGTTGTGGCAGGTACCTAAGTCTCAGCTACTTGGGAGACTAATGCAACAGAATTGCTCAAGTCCAAGAGTTTGAGGTTGATGTGAGTTATGACACCACAGCACTCTAGCATTGGGTAGTTTGAAAAATAATTTAGAACTCTTAAAAATCCCCATAGAAGCCGGCTGTGAGCTCCGTTTCTCTCAGCAAGTTTCAAGGCAGGATTGAGAGTGAAGCAGTCCTCGCGGCCTCCCATGTTATGAAAGCCATTTGTGACCGTCTGGGCTGCAGCCCACTGCCTGCGAAACTTGTTTCAAAGACTTTTCGCTCCATTTTAGTTTTGAATCACAGAATGTCATTTAATCTATAACAGCCAAACATGACTAACAAGTTCTCATGAGCGGCTCCTCTAAAATTCTGGGCGTGTGGTTTTTTTTTTTTTTTTTTAATTTTAAAAGTGAACTTAAGCAAATAGTTGTTTTTTTTTTTTTTTTTTTTTGGGTGGAGGAGCCATCCCCGTGAAAAGGCTGTTCCAGGCCATTGCTGCTCCCGTGTGCACCGACACCAGGCATGCCTTTCTAAAAAGCCCATGGCAAGCATTTTTCAAATGAATGGATTTTAAAATGCGAATATAATATTTAACACATTCCATACTAACAGTCAACAGCAACATTAAAGTTTGGCTGCCTGTTCCCTGCCTTGCTAAATCATCTGCAGGGTCAAATTTTAGCATCAACTCCTGCTTGGAAAACAAAATCCCTTTCTTATACCCAGTTCAGGTGATGTGGGACCATGCTCCAAGGCTTATTCTGTTTGATTTTCAGAATAGCAGGTGTGCTCTGCTATAGCAGCCCCAGGCTCTACCGGGCTTCCCGGCCACTGCCCAGTCAGGGTCAGGGGGACTGGGCGAGGGCAGAGCCGGGGTTGGAGCCCAGCCCAGGCCTGGTAAAAGGAGGCCCTCTCCACCCCCACACCCCAGGTGTCAGACACTGAGGCTGGAGAGTGTTTTGCTAGACAGGGATGACCCTGAACCAATAGCTCACTCCGGCTTCATGACCTGCCTTGTCGATTCCAAACTCTTGGCACAGGCCTGGCACTGGGTAACATCCCTGGGAAAACACTCAGTAAAAGCCCTGACTACTGTTACTGCCACTGTTGCTACCATTGCTGTTTCCATTTGTAGCAGTTTGCTTAAAGAAAAACAATTCCAGGCATGCATGTGTGTGTACCTGGATGCCTCAGGAGGGACTGCCCCAGCGGCTTCCAAAGCTGAATAGAACAGGAATTGTCCCCTTAATAGAGGAGCTGCAGCCAACCCTGACCTAAAGCAGGTGAGATAAGATGCTCGTGGGCCCACCCCATCTCCCTCCCTCCTTCCCTTCTGTCTTTCCTTCCTTCCTTTTTTATTTTAACAAGTGTTTCTGTGGAGAAAACACAGGCTGAAACCCACTCTGGGCACCCTCCCTTAAATTTAGATGACCACACAAGTATTCTGGCACCCAGTAGGTAAGCACTCAATAAGCATTGTTGTCCAAAGGAGTGACCACGGAGGATGGAGCCCTCAGCCTCATGGGCAGGGACTGTCCCCTCCCCGGCACCTTGCAGGCGAGGCTCCCCTGGGCCTGACTGAGCCTCATTCAGCCCCCATGTACAGAAGATGACTCAGCCAGTGATTTCATTCACCCAGCCTGGTGTTTATGCCACTGGCCACAAACCGGTCGATATTGTTTGGAGCTGTCCTGAGGTGACGCTCTGCTGGTGGAGAATGACATCCAGTCAGCTTGTGGCCACTGTGGCCAAAACAGCTGAAATGTTGTGGCTTCTGAAGAATCCATTGTCTGCTGGTCAACATGGGGAGAAGGACGATCTGGTTCTCTCCCCAGCAACCTCAGAGAAGCGTTTTGGCTTTCACGTAGGTGCAGCCCAACAGGGTGGTTCTGATAGCCCAGCTTGGGAAGGTGGATCCTTGCACAGGGCTCCCTCAAAGAAGCCCCCCAAGAAACCCTGCCAGGCTCCAGTTAGTTCTGGAAGGAGCTGGGAGTTTTAGAAGCAGCTTGGTCATTCCAGTGCATTTGTACTTGGTACCATTTGATACTGTCATATTAACGAACTGCAGGACGAGATGCAATGGCTGAGCTCACACATCCCTTCTTAAGCAAGAGTGCACAGAATCATGTAAAGAGTCTACTTCTAACAGCAGGGACAATGATAGGAGGGGCAACAGGAAAAACACCCAGAGCTGCAGCTGGCCCTGTGCATATTCCCTGCCTTACTGTGTGGGTCCCATTATGACCCTGACCTTAGACCTGGGAAGACCAAGACACCAAAATCGAAACGTCCTGCATTGCACAGCCGGCGAGTGTAGCAGCCAACTTGCAGGCACGACCTGATCGAGTGATGCACAACCAGGGCACAGAAGGGAAAAGAAGACGAGGGGAGGACAGGGGACAGGAAGGAGGACTGGGGGGGGGGGGGGAAGGAGGGGCGCGGCCTGTGTGAGCGCTCAGCGCTCTGATCCCCAGTGGAGGAAAAACAAACTGGACGTTTCGGCACCCCTCCCCCACCTGGGTCTGACCTGCCCGAACTCGGCTGGGTTCTCAGGGGTGCAGTGCGTGGGGGGAGGGACATCCTCTGTCCCCGCTCTAGGGGTGCCATCTGCCTACACCAGCCAACTTGGGCACACCTTCCCCCACACCATCCCCAGGTGATTCACGTCTCAAAGCCAACAACTCTCCCTGTGAGCTACTATAGGTGTGTGGCCCCTAGAAGCCTGGATGCCGTGCTGGTCCAGTTAAACACAGGTGGGGAGGGGTGCTGAGGATCAGAGCGTGAGGGCTGCTCACCTGGAATGTACCCCCTGACTGTGGCCTGCCAGGTGCAGCCATGGGCTGGGAAGCACCAGGACCACAGAGGGAAGACAAGACCGAGACCAGCAGAAGGGAGCAAATGAAACAAGACAGCAGCAGCAACCACAGAAACGCCGCGGCCACCCGGGTGGATAAAGTGCTACCCGTTCATCTGCAAGCCTTCTTCACTGATTCTTCAGCCACTCCACTCTGGGTTTTAAGATTTGAGTTGGATGACCCCGAACGGTCACGACCTGAGAATTTTTTTGGTTTTAGGGGTTTTGTTGTTGTTGTTTTGTTGAAACGCACTTAGTGCTCGCAGCGGGACCGGGGACAAATACATCTTGAGGGACGCAGGCTCTGTGAAGTCCCCAATATGTTACTACCAAGCATCCTTAGAGTAGGCTCCACCAGAGCAAGACATTTTGGAAATAGGAATTCAATAAAAATGTTAAAGTGAAACTGAAAACAAAATGAAAGAAAACTGAAATGACCTAAAATAACTGCCACGTGGTCCCAGGGCATTTTAACTCAAGAACCAGGAAGAATGATGTGGCGTCTGCTCACTGAGGGCTGTGACACGTGGACACCTCCGTGTCCCACCAATCAGACAGGTTGTGAGTAGAGGCAGCCACAGCCAGCCCCTGGGGCAGCCAGTGGGGCACAGGTGGAGGTGCTATAGCTTTGCCCCAAGAGCTGAGGAGCAGGAGGGGAAAAGGCACTCGGCCACGGCACAGGCATGCAGAGGGGACGACCTTCTGGAGCTGTCCCTTCTCTAGACAGACCCTCACTTCTTCCAGCACCAGTCTCTACGACTTCCCTTCACTGGCCCCAGCTTCCTTTCTCCATACATCCTTGTGCTTCTGTTTTCTCATCTGTAAAATGGGAGTAATGCTAGCACCTACATAATGAAGTTATGCCTGTAAAGTGCTTAGAACCCCACCTAGCACCTGATAAACACAATGAGAGTCATCAAGGTCATTGTTATTTCTACACTGCTAGTTCTACTCTGCCATTTCTGCCATGAGGTCTTCCTCTTACCCACCTGCCGGCCCCCAGGTGAGCTGGCTTTTCTTTTCTCTTCTTTCTTTTTAACCTCATAGGTGAGCGTTCTTTGAGCTTGTTATTTTACAGTCCTCTGCTTGTGCCACTCTGGCATTCTCTAAGGAGTTGCCCGCATTACCTAGAAGCTTCTGGGGACCCAGAAGCACTTCTTGGATCCCAGTGGCAGGACCTGTGGTGAGGAGTGTTCTGGGGTCTTGTGGCCTACCTGCAACTGGTGCTCCAGGCACAGGGGTCACCTTCAGGGGTTTCTGGCCTCCATCCCAGGGAATTGGCAGGAGTGGCAGGAGTCAGAACTCACTGCTACAGAGGAGCCTCTTGGAGAACCACTAGTGTCCAAATAAAACACTCAGCAAAAAAGATACGCAAGATGTTCACAGAAATCAGAGTCGATTAGGGTCAGGGCATTTGGTGTCTGCATGAAAACTTGAAGGCAGACACGAAAGACGTCTCTGAATTTGTGTCCTCACGCCCTGCTGCCCTTGTCTGTCAGCTGTCTGCTTCCTGGCTTTCTGAAACCCTAATGACAAACATGGACCGATCAGAGCATCTCCTGGGGCTTGCCTTGACTCTGCTGCTGCCTCTCAGCCGTCTGGGCCTCCCTCAGCGACGGGAGGTGGGGGGAGGCTGCCTGAGAAAGTTCAAGTGACTCAACTGCAGCCAGGTCAGCGGGCATGGGCTAGGTCTGAGCCGGTCTTTCCACTCACAGGCCCAGACCGGAGGCTGAGCAGGGAGGCTGGAAAAGACCAGAGGATGGAGATTTTCTAGGGGGTAGGAAGAATATGCCCAGCTCTGGGTGGGGATCTCCTGTGAGAATTCTTGTCCTCTCTCCCACTAGGACAAACCAAAGAGGCAGCTGTTGCCTCCCTGAAGCAGGTACCGGTCCCTGGCATCGCTGCCCCTGATGACCTGTGTGGTCCTGAGCTTGTCTTCTGATCTTCAGGGCCTCAGTTGCCTTATTCAGTAGGGAGGAGAGTAAGCGGATAACCTGAAGTTCCTTTGCCTGGCCAGCATTCTGGGAGATTCAGAGAGATGATTTGGCACCTGTGGCCTTTGTCCTGGGCCGTGGCCCACTTGTGTGCTGTGTCCTCTGTGGTCCATGTGGAAGGCTGAGCATTTAGGAGAAATGCATTCTTTTGGCTTTCAATCAAGGCGTTTCCCCCCTGAGCATCGTGCAGCCTGCAGTGTTTGAGCACTTAGAATATTCAAACTGCATGTCTGGAGCTCAGAGCCTGACCCATCAACATTAGCAGGAGTCCAAGTGACACATTTTTGGAGCCATTAATTCTCTGTGAGCAAAGAAGAATGTGGCTTGATTTTTGTTCAGCCGTTTTTGCTTTTACACTGGGCTTAGTTAAAAAATGACAGAGAGGAAACTGCAATGTCTCCATAAATAACCAGACTAGTTTGTTTCCTTGCTGCTGTGTTTTTTCTTTAGCACCTTACATTTGGCAGGATAAACTCACCCTTGCTTGAAAAACAGTGTTGAAACTACTTTCTCTACAACTCAACCCAACTTTGCTGGATAAAAGCAAATTTTTATCCAAAAGTTTTATCCAACTTTGCTGGATAAAAGCAAATTTCTGCTTTAGATAAGCATGACATTTCTCAGTCTGTTGCTTCGTGAACCTACTTTGCTGAAAGTGTCCATTTGCTTATTGAATATAGAGTGTGCAGAAGGGGAAGGGGCAAGGAGGGAGCAGGAAAATACCTTCAGAGGGAAATATACTTTCTAGGTCAATGGGCTGTATGCCATGGTAAGCAAAAGCATCGATTTCACAGCTCTTCTCAGCCATCACCTTGTTCTTGGCAAGTTCATAGCCCTCCTTCTGGCTGGCTTCCTCAGTACAACAGGAGCCTCCAGGAGGCCTAGGTAGCAAGCGGTGGCTCTGAATATCGGCTGCCAGCTTGAACTAGCTTTGCCTGCATACGTGGGCAATCAGAAAAGACAAAGAAACCCTGGACCAGAGGCACAACATTGTGCCACTATTGTTCATAACCTGAACTTCTGTCAATTGAAATATTTTTCCCTGCTTGGGGTGGAGCCTCTTCCTTGATGGGGACCCTTGCTATCTAAGTTCTATATTTCATAAGTTTATATTTTTGTGCCTGGTGTGATCAGTTTTCCTTAGAGGAGAACATCTGTAAATAGACCATCGCTACGGGCTTGGTAAATCCCATGGTGCGTGTAATCTGCTTTCTGTTTACTGATTGCTCACCTGGCCTCCAACACATATAACAACATAATTTCTCAGGGCCTTGTGTATTTTCCCTTTAGAGTCTGTTAACTCTAATTGCTGGGACCTCACTTTGGTGGATGGCTGGCTGCAGGTGGTTTTTGGCATCGAGCCAGGTGTCCCTTCTCATCCTCCTTCGAGGACCAGAGTACCTTTTGCATGGAGCCCATCTAAGACCCTTCCTGCTTTTCCAACTCCTTCAAAGACAGCTTACTGGTTCATTCTGCACAAAGCCCACTTCAACTACAATTGAGTGAGGTAGGCCATTCAGCTAGCTCTTTTGCTGGTGTGACATAGCACTGCAAAGTTAAAAAAATCAGCTCCATGCTCTGGAAATATACATGTCAAAGTTTAAGCCTTGTGCCTGCAGAGAATAGTACCCTGCCACAGGCAGATCTTGAGAGGTCCGACTTTGCATATTGACACCATATAAAATTATCTTTTGTCTGTTTCATCCCCCAGACTCTAGTGCCTACTAATGTTACGTTTTAGGAGGTAAACTCTTTATAAGGTGCAGTCTGCTAAGCTTGCTTGGCACAATGGCAAATAAGAAGCTAAATGGAGGCAGACAAGGTGAATGTTTTCATGGTACCCACAACAGTTCTGCCTTCAATTCATTCATAATCTTCAATGTTTCTAGAAAGCATGACAGATTGAGATTTTCTCAAATAAAAAATTATCTATGTGTAACCTTTCTTGTGCAGCAGGGGTGCTTGCCCAGTTTATAGGAGGGAAGATGACAGCCACCACCCCTCCCTGTTCTGTCTTGTAGCTTTCTGCTCCTTTTAGAGATAATTTTTGGAGTGATGGTGGGTGGCATCTAGGTGCTGATGTTGGGATCATGGGAGGAATTGTTTATTTCCCCTAGAATTTTTTTTTTTTTCCCCCCGAGGCGAACCTGATTTAGGTTTGATTTCATTATTGATTTTCACTTTTCTTTCTGTCCTTTGTCAAGATGCAAGGTAAGCAAGGAGGTCCACAATTCAAATTGGCTTAATATAAAAGCTTGTGACTTTGCTGGTGACAAGAGTCTAGGAAGAATGAGAAATCCTTGCCTGGATTGGGCTGGTGTACAGAGGTAGTTTTTCTCTTATCCTCTCCTGCCTCCTCCTTAAGGAAACAGACACAGCCATGGCTGGGGGGTGAGGGTTAATTTCTCCAGCACCCTCCCTCCATGTGTTCACAAAATGAGTGCTCATTTTCCCTGATTGTATGTACATGCCTCACATAAATAAACGTGGATAAAATTGAGTAAGTTAGCTCATCTGGGTTTTAATTTTCCTCTGGTCAAAGAGGATACACTGCCCCTCCACTACTCCCCTAAACAGTGGTCAGATTTCATTAATAACCATGAAATGTTTAAATATTGCCTGTGAGCATGTCAACATTCCAAGTTCTTCTTAACATCACCAGTAGGAAGAGATTTCTTTACCTCTTATTAAGACTTAAATGACATCCAAAGTCATAACACGACTTTGGATGTCATTTAAGTCTCATACGAGATAAGACTTCATTTCAGCTTGAGTGAGGGCAGGCAGAGGGAAGTTTATACCTGTGTGATGTTATTAAAGCATCTGTCCATTAAGCCAGAAAAGGTGGATTTCTGAGAAAGATATTGAGATATAAAATAATTTTATGATAAAGATACTGCTTAACCCATTTTGGGGGTGGGGGACTTGTACAGGCAATCTTCAAGTTACAAACATCTGAATATCATCCGTCCTGCTCTTAGAAATGGAGGCTGTTACAGGTAAGTAAATGTACGGGTTCCAACCTACACACAAATTCAACTAAAGAATAAATCTACAGAACCTATCTCTTTGTTTTTTAGCCTGAGGCCTGACTGTAGTTAAAAAGACTATCCTCCAAGCTTGGCTGAGAACTAATTCCTTTTCTGACCCGCCCACCCACTCACCTACCCCCCTACTCACCTTCTCCCTGAGGTCTTAACTTGAACTGGAGCTGCCTGTTCATTGGATTGTTTTACAAATTAGGAAGCCGGGTTTTAAAATAAGGAACCCCAGTCATTTAATTACCAGCCTTCATGCCAAGGTTCTGAACCCACCAGGGTACCACGCTTTTTAAAATTAACGACCCAAACAGACGAAAAATGTAAAAATCAGACTTTAAATGTTTTATTTTTGTTGATTCTGTACAATGAGGAAACAAAGTTAGAGGTAAAATAAAATGCCAGTTAAATTCGGCTACTACCAACAACCAAAAACCTTAAACACAAAAACGCAAGCTGCTGAATGTAATATAATCTTGGGTAGTGTAATCTGTTAACTCCTGTAACAAATCAAAACCCTCCACTTTCATGGTTCTTCAACTGCTAAGCGTTAAGAGCACCTGGGGCGCGCGCTGGTTAAGGACCGACAGCTCAGGAATCACAGATGGCGCCGTCCGCCTTCGCCTCCGCACCTGGATCCGCCGAGCCTCTGGCGGTTTGGGGCTCCAGGTCCTCCTCCTCGCCTTTTAAAGGGTACGTTAATTAAGGATCTTGACTGGAGGGCGACTGAGCATGCCCTGTTACCTATTTTAGTAAATGGAGAACGCCGTTGGCGTGAAAGGTGGTTGGTTTTTGTTTAAGCAGGCTCAAATGTTGGTTATGCTACCTTTGGGGAAAGGGAGTCGAAAAGGTGAATCTCGAGTTCTAAGTTGCCTTTCTTTGCGTGAATATTCTCCGCAACAAAACGCCCGGTTACTCGAATCTCAAAAACAGCAATCTAAGCAGCCGGTCTCCAAAACAGACCGACTTCCCACCACAGCGCACCAAACGACCCTGGCGTTTTCATCGCCCCCACCCACTGCCGAGGGTCCACCTGTCTGCTACGTCCCCGGACGATCTGCACCGACTAACTGGTCTTTCTCAGCCTTGTCGGTCCCGCAGCCTTCTCGGCAGGACTCGGCCCGTGGGAACAAGGGCGCCGGAGGCCTCTGTTCCCAGAAAAGGGAAGGAACCACCCCGCTGCCCCCTGCGCCTTTCCAGCGCAGCCCTCGGCCTGGGGTGGACGTGCTGTGGTCCCAGAAGGTCGCGCTCGGGGCTGGTCTCCACACCTAGGGTGAGCCAAACCCACTCACTGCAAGGCGCCCTAAAATTCACACCAGCTCAACGAAGCGTCCGACTCCAGGGACAGGGAGAAAGATGCGCCGGATAAGAGGGTCGCTCACTTTCTGCTCAAAACAGCTATAATCGACGCAGAACCCCACACAGACCCGCACCGCAACGAGCACCCGTCACTTCAACTTTCCGGGAGTGGGGGCGGGGAAGGGGACGTCCGACAGTCCCTTCCTCTGGATCAGAAGGTTCGCAATGCCCTCCTTTCTCAGTCCCGCTCTTCCTGGACTCAGGGCGCTGGCCAAGGTCGCGCCCCGGCCCGGGCCGGTCTCACTTGGAGAACTGCGCCTGCACGGCGGCCAGGCCCAGACCGGCGGGGACTAGGTGTGGGAACTTGCACACGGCGCAGGTACAGAGGCCGGGGCCGCCCGCGCCGCCGCCAGGGAGAGCGAACTGGCCACACGGCGGCTCGTCCAGCGCCAGCGACAGGTACTTGGCCGGGCGCAGCGCGTCGGGGGGTCCCACGGCGCCGGGCGCCAGCAGCACCGAGCCCGGCGCGGCGGCAAGCAGGGGCAGGCCGGCGAGGAGCAGGCGCGGTGCGGCCGGCCCGGCGCCCTCGCCCAGCGCGCGGCGCAGCTCCTGCAGCGAGCTGCCCAGCAGCAGGATGTAGTTGCGGGCCAGCAGCAGCGTGGCGATCTTGGAGAGCTTGCGGCCCGGCGCGCCCTGGCAGTGAGCAGCGGAGTAGGGCAGGATGACCTCGCGCAGCGCGTCCATGGCCAGGTTCAGGTCCTGCATGCGCTTCCGCTCGCGGCTGTTGATCTTGCGACGCAGCTGCTGCTGCTGCTCCTCCTTGGCGTCCGCCCGGGAGCTGCCGCCCGCCGGCCCGCCCGACCCTGGCCCGGTGCTCGGCTGCTCGACCGGCGGCTCCAGCTTCTCGCGCGCAGACTTGGGGAGGAGGGGGGCCGGCGTGGAGGAGGAGGAAGTGGAAGAGGAAGAGGAGGGCGGCTGCCGGTAGCCCACCAGCTCAAAGAGGGAGGTCCCGAGCTGCAAGTCTCCGGGCTGCTGTGGCCGCAGCATGGTCCCGGGGGCCGCGTTCACGCGCGCCTGGGAAATCGCATAGTACATCTGGGGCTATGGGGGGCGGCCGAGGGCGCCCTTCAGGAATGCCCGGGGGTGGGCCCGTAGGTGGGCAGCCCCTCCCTGCGGACCTACACACGGGGAGCCGATGGTGGGGTACGGCCCGCGCCGGACCCCTTTAAACCCCGCTTGGGAACCTGCGGGGTCACGGGTGGCGGGACGCAGCCAATGGAGGCGCGAGGCCGTGCCCAGGCGCGTGCTCATTGGCTGTCTGTGCTGCGGCGGGCGCGGAGGTGCGGCTGGCACAGCTCAAGGAGTTTATTGTGAGCGTCAGCCAGAGTGTCCCAGCTCAGGGCCTGGGGAGCCGGAGGAGCGCTTTCTGGAGAAGCATAGCTCTCCAAGGCCGGCTGGTTGCATTGCTCAGGCTAAAACTCATTGTCTCCCTCCAGCTCCATCCACTTTGCCTCGAATTTTCTTCTTAATAATACACATACGTGGGTTATTTTTTTTAAGTGATCAGGTACTTAACATAAAATTCACCAACTTAATAATTTTTTGGAGTCCATTTCAGTAGTGTTGAATACTCTTGCCTTGTTGTGCGACCCACCTCCAGAACGCTTTGTATCACAGCATGAAACTGTAGCCACTAAACAAATCCCCATCTCCCTACCCCAGCTCCAGGCAACCCCATGCTCTTCTCTTCCTATGAATTTGCTCTACTTAAATACGTTCCTATAGATGCCTCGTTTAAGTAGAATCATTCAAAGTCTTTCAGTGACTGGCCTACTTCACTTAGCATGATGTCTTCAACTTTCGTGTTGGAGCATGGATCAGAATCTTCTTCCTCGTTAAGGCTGAATAATATTCCCTTGTATGGATATACCACATGCTATTTATCCATCTATCCATGGATGGACACTTGAGTTGCTTCCACCTTTTGGCTACTGTAGATATGATGGTATGTAACTTCTGCCAGGTTCAGAGAACTAAATTTCCAGACTAAATGATCAGTAGTATTAGTATTAGGATGGCAACTTCCTGCCCTCCACCCACCCAGTCCCTCTGTCTGAAAGGTTTTTAGAGACAAAGGAGACTTTGAGGGTCAAGTTTCTCTCCTCTCCAAAAGGACCATGGGTTCATTCTATCAGCACCTCTACTCTTACTTAGCAAAACTCACTCAGAAATTGCCCTTTTATCAGAAACAAACAACATCTATATAATTCTATCTCTTGAGAGTGAGACCGAATCTCTTTCTTCCCTGAATAAAATGAAACAGACTTACTTGGTGCCTATGGAAGTTTTCTACTGCCAACACCAGTGCATACAACTGCAGCTTATCATCAGGGAATGGGAGAATGTTCTGGGGAAGAGGACCTTTTGGCACTTAAAACTCTACCATCCAATATGGTAGCCACTAGCCACAATTGGCTATTTAAATGAAAGTTAATTAAAATCAAGTAAAAATTGAGTTTTCCAGTTGTATTAACTTTGGTTAAAGTGCTTAGCAGTCACAGATGGCTGTCTATGGGACTGTATGGATATCAGACACTTCCATCATCACAGGAAGTCCCAGTGGACAATGCTGATCTAGAGTTTAATACATAAAAAATTAGTTTCCTCCATCTCAGGGCTGTTTGGTGTAAGAGAGATGCAGTTGATGGACTTGTCTGCCATGGTAAGTGATCTTTACCCTACAAGCTCATTGCCTATGCTTGCTGATTCTATGACTGCTTTGCTTTTGTCTTCTTCCACAATCACTCCATAGGCTGGCTCACTCTGGCCTCTGCTTCCAACCTCCAGCTCTGCTTGTGCCTCAGGTTCACTCACACCTTACCTTCTTCTGGAAGCCTTGTTTGAGTTCTCATCTTCCTCCTCTCATCTTGGCAAACCATTGATAGCGTTTCTCCATAGCCCTATTGTATTATACGGATACCATCTCTGCATTTGGCTGTGATTTCAGAGCAGGGACCACCTGTTCATTTCTGCATCTTCTCAAAGCTCAGCACGGTGCTTTGCACCTACCGTGTGCTCTGGAGTATCTAAGGATGGATCTGAAATTTCCGTGGACTCTCTGGGTCATCACTTAGGTGTGTAGACCCCCAACAGTGCTCAAATGCAAGCGTTTCCTATGAGAGGGAAGGAACTAGGTAGGACCCTGACCCTCAGAGGGGCCTGGCCTGACATGGTGATGGGACCCTTGCTTTGGGAGAGAGAAGGGGGACTTAGCAGGAAAGGGCTGAATCTCCACCGTAGGCAGAGAGGAAAAAGAGAGACCTAGGAAGTTGCCTGGAAAGTTTCAAGTAGTCAAGCTTAACACCTCATTAATCATTTTACTGTTTGCATTTGGTTCTCACAGGGCCCCTGTGAGCTGGGCATTTTTGATCCCTGATGTACATGGTAAAAGTGAGGGTTTTATCTACCCAGAGGTAGTAGATTTCTGGGTACACTCAGATAGGAGAGGCAGAACTGCACCCTCAGTGGCTGGCCTGCCGACTTCCAAAGAGCCCAAGAGGGGGCAAAGATGGGGAAGGGTTGGGGACTGGGTCTAAGAATGCAGGGGCCAGCCTAGGCCAGTTGATGGGTTCTAGACATGTTCCTGAAGAGCAGGCCCAGGTCCTGCCACCAGGAACCCTACACCAAGCCCCTTGGCAGTGCCCACCCTTCTTCTCAGTACCCTTCTGTCCTGTAGCAGAGGTGCCAGGTAGGGGAACCCCTCGTGATATCCCCCTCCAGCTTTCTCTGCCCACATCCAAGGTAGGGCCACTGAGCCCTGCCAGTGGGAGGAAGTGATTGAGGAAGACACAACTTAAAGCCTCACACAGAGTTGCCTAAATTGCACCCTCCATGCTTCCCAGCCACAAGCAAAAATGCTCAGAAGTCATAAAGATGGAAATACACAAGCTGTTCTCTCCCCACAAACCACCCCTCTTTCCTGAGGGTGTTCCTGAGGGTCCCCTTTAGCCCTTGGTCTTATTTCCTCCTCCTTGGAGGAGAACTCCTGTCTCCCCTAACCAAGGACACTGTCGACTGGACATGCTGGTCAGTGTGTTTTTAAGCGCCCTCAGTGGAGGGTTTCAGAAGAGAAGGGCAGCCATATGGACCCAGCATGGGCACAGAATTTGCTGCTTATTGGAGCTGGTGACTTGGATGGTCCCTTGTGCCGGGCTGAAGCTGCAGCGGCATGCAAAGTGTGACAGCTGGCAAGGTCTGGCGAGTCACTGTGGCTGCTGGCAGAGGCTCCCACGACCGTCTCAAGGGGAGGCAGCTGCTGTGGCCTCCCACATTCAGGACATGCTTGGGGAGCAACTTGTGTCCACCATAACAACCGCTCTTGTCTTTGCCAAAGGGGCTTGTGTGTGTGTGTTGATGATTCCTTTCATCCTGAGGAGGGTGGGTGTGTGTGTATGTGTGTGGCTTCCTTTTCCTTGCATCTCCCACCCGTTTCCTAAATCCTGCCTCCCCCAACCCTTGCTTTGGGTCAAGAAGCTCAAACCTTGGAAATAGCAGACACTGGACATGCAAAGCCTCGGTGACGTGTGAGTGTTTTGAATATAGCACATCCATCTCAGCCCTCTGTTGTCCCTCAAGAGACTCCTTTCGCAGAAAGCCAACTAAGTGTAGAAGGTTGTCTTTGCTAAAACTCGCCGTTTAAACTGGCTAGAGCTTAGACCTGATATGAAGGGGAAATGAAGTTCACTTTTAAACTGCTACTTTCTTCTATGAAGGTCGAGATTCTTCAGAATCTTAAATTACCCTCTAGGCATTGACCTTCATGCCATCACTTGTGAGGAGCAGCAGCCACTTCAAATGCCTGCCATGTAGGTAGACCCCCAACCTACAAAATACAACCCTGTCTGGCACACAAAAGGCAAAGGGTAGCAGCTGAGAGAGGGGCCCTCGCTTCTTTCCAAAGGTCTCCTTTCTGGGGAGAGGGAAGTGGAAGAGAGAGAAAATGGGGAAAAGAAGATGGAAAGGAACTTCTTAGAGGCACTTGGTCTCATCTCACCGAGGGACCAGCTTGCCAGAAGCTAAGTCACACTTAGAAACAGTTCAGGTGAAATAAAGATTGCTGCTGGGAAAACATGAAAGAATACAAATTTTGTTCATTTTCCAAAGAAAATACAAGTTAAGTAAGTCGTCATGAATGGATGCAATGTTTATAGCTACTTAGGGTGTTGCTTGAAAGCTACATAATTATCACACGGTTTTTATTGCCAGTGTGGAAGGACATGGGCAAAAATACAGTATTCCCTCTTCTGATGATAACACTAATGATTATCAAATGTAGTAGATGTGTTTTACAAATATTTAGAAAGGTTTATTTTGTTTTTAATAAGTTCGTTAGAACTGCTTTTAATAAAGTTTACTACTTAAGATTATTTCTGAGCCCAGATTTCTTCTGCAACATTCTGGGTTTTGTTTGTTTATTTATTTGTTTGTTTTGTGTGTGTGTGTGTGTAAGAAAATTAAAAGGAAAGAAAAAGAGGAAGAGAAACTAAACAGCATCTGTATTTGGGGGGGGTTCCCTTTAATATCAAATGTTTGATTGAGCTATTGGAGACATAGCTCAAATGGATGGGCACATGCATTTTTTAATTTTCCAAACTTAGGGTGACCTAACAGAGGTAAAAATTTTTATTGTTTCTGTGAGCACTAAACACTAAAATTCTGCACATCACTAGGACTCCATAAAAATGGGCACCCTGGCTCAATAGTGAGAGTGCCAGCCCTGCAAACCTGAGGTGGTGAGTTAGAACTTTGCTTGAGCCTGATTAAGAAAAAAAAAAATGCGTTTTAATACCTTTCACTGTATATCTGAAAAGGCCTATCCTTTAAAAGAAAGTTCAAATAATCATTGCAAAATGCATTATAAAAGAGAAGCACAGAAGCAAATCTATTTTAAAAAACGATCAAAGATAGTTTCTGCCACATCAAAACTTACAAGTAGATCAGTGGAATTTTAAGCAGAAAAATGGAACGTAACAGACCCTCTGAGTATGAAAAAAAAACTGTAAATTAAGATATGTATATTAGCCCATGCAACTTGGTGTGTGGAGGGTTGGTTTGGAGAAGAACAGAAATACTCTCTAAGCCTCCCTGAAGTTAGTAGCTGAAGCCAAATGTTCCAAAGGCTTACACTGATACAATAAAAAGAGACAATTTGCTTGGAAGGCTGTGGCTAATTTATAACACAATGTCCAATGTCATGGTTAGTTTTGTTGCAAAAATTTGGCAGTTTAACCCAGAGTCTCAGGCAGCCTGAAAAGATGTGAGAGATTCTGGCTGCAGCATCTCTCGCTTGCTGGATGTTCCAAATGGTTCAAACAAGCCCTTTCATAGAGACGCAGGGCCAAGTGCGCTCAAAGGAATGAGGGGAAACAAAGGTGGCTCTGAAGTCATTTCCCCGCACTGGGTCCAGCCATCCGGTTTCACTCTTTCCCCATTGAACGGGCAGAATGCAACAGGAAGAGTGGGGATGAAAGAGAACAAACAGGCCGATGTGTTTGGGGAGAGAATGGAGAGAGGCCGGGCGCTGAGCTGCTAAACTTTCATTCTAGGTCTTCAGAAAGGAGTGAATGATGAATTATAGAAACCTGAAAGGTAATAAAATATGGGTCACTGAAGCGCTGAGGCCAAGTTCCTAAAACACCTGCAGAAGCAGAAGGTTCTGGAAGTCAGTGCAGCCCCACAGTCGCCTGGGCAGACACCATGCCCGAGTCACAGAAGGGGACTGTTCACAAGCTCACCTGTTGTTTTCTCCTTGGCTCTGAGTCCAGTCCTTCCTGGTCTGTAAGAGCTAGTGGCTGGATCTGACTCCAGATTAGACCACCAGGGGGGAAAAGAAAGGCAGTGTGCAGACTTCCCAGGGTGCAGTTAAGGAGACCAGAGCTCGGATGCCATGGCTTTCCTCTCTCCAAGGCGCTCTGACCTGGAAATATTAACTCAATGGTGAAGACTCGTGGAGTCCAACATGTGACTCTCTTCTGCTGAACTATCCCAAGGCTTTTCTACTTAAAGGCTCAGCCTATTTATTTATGTCTTGCAAAGAAGAGTCATGATCCCCGGACTGGGGATAAGAGGTAGTTTACTCACTTGCACCTCTGTTTCTTTGTCCATGCAATGCGGGCAATTGTATTTATCTTCTAAGAAAATGTAAGAGGCCCTGCCCAGAACTTGGCACATAGCGATGTCACACTAAAATGATAACAGTAGCTAATTTACTATGTCTTTATTGGATACTTAACATTGGTTCATGGTTTTCATTCAGACTAAAGCAATGTCCCAATTTTGTTTGCTTTAAGTGCATGGTTTCTGGCATCAAGTATATGAGATGTTCCAGCCCCTTTTGTCTCTGTGCTCACTGAGCACCATAGAAGTCCCTGGTGTGTCTTTGTTTCAGAGCTGCTGTCCTGGAAATACTAACCTCAAATCCAGCGGCAACTTGCTAGAGAAACTGTTCAGGTGTGAGCTCAGTATTATCCTAAGTACCTTCAGAGAGAGCAGGAGTGTCAACTTCAAGGCCAGACTACCTGAGTTTGAACCCTGGCTCTCTCACTTATTAGTTGTGTGACCTGGGACAAGACCCTTAACCTGTCAGTGCCTCATTTTCTCCCTCTGCAAAATGAGGATGAAAATAGAACTTACAGGCTTGCAGTGGAGATTGAGTTGATAAGGTGAGTAAGGCACTGAGCATAATGCATGGACGTAGGTTTGCTGTTATTATCATTTTAGTAACCTCTGTTATGAGTTATGTCCTCCTAAAACTTCATGCTGAAGTCCTAAATTCAGCACCTGAGAATGTGACTTATTTGGAAGTAGGGTTACTACAGGTGTAATTAGTTAAGATGAGACCATTAGTGTGGGCCTATAACCCAATATGCCCAGTAACCTTATGAAAGGGAGGAATTCAGAAACATACAAGGAGAACACCATGTGGACAAAAAGGCAGAGATCCCGGTGATGCCTTTACAAGCGAAGTGATGCCAAAGATTGCCAGCAACCTCCCAAAGCTAGAAGAAGGGCCTAGAGCATATTCTTCCTCCCAGGGTCAGAAGGAACCAGCCCTGCCAACACTTTGATCTTGGACTTCTGGTCTCCAGAACTGTGAGATAATAAATGTCAGTTGTTTAAGCCACCCAGCCTGTGGTACGTGTTTGCAGCAGCCCCAGGAAATTAATACAACCTCTGTGTCTGGCTCCTCTTGTGAATTAGAGCACAGGCTCTGCATAGAGACCCCCAGGGCTCAAACTCAGCCTTGCCACATCCACGTTTATGAACTTGGGCGGTTTACTTACCCTCCTTGTGCCTGAGTTAATTCATCAGTAAACAAAGCTCATACTCATATTTATACCTACCTCACGGGTGCTTTTAAAAGCAAGAGTCATGAGGGTGTCTGGGCCAGCATGACATTAGCTGCTCTGTATAGCTGGACTGGTGGTCTCCAGGGACAATGGAATCTGGAGGCAGAACTCTGCCCCAGGTCCAATCATCCAGGGTTCTTATGACAATGCAGATTTTGGTGTGGTGAGTTTGAGCAGGGCCTGAGGTTCTGTATTTCTAATAAGCTTCCAGAAGAAGCCAAGGCCAGTTGCAGGACCACACTTCAAACAGCACTTAGAAGATCACCCCTAGTCCCAACAAGGTCAGAAGACTGAATTCTAAAAGAAGCCCTCCTTCTGTATCCACGTCACTTGAGCACGTGGGCATTTGATGTAGTTTTCAGCTATGCCTAAAGAGAGAGCAAAGCCATCTTCTGAACGAAGAACAAGGAAGTGACCAGAGGCCGCCACCCACATTGGGGGAGGGCTGTGTGTTGGTGAGGGGGGCAGGTTCAGATGGATGAGGCTGAGATCTGGGGTTTGTCCTGCCTTAGGAAGGGTGGGGGTAAATGGAAGAGACATGGAGGGTGAAGAAGACGCCTCTGGGAACCTGGGCTGAGCCCGTCCTCTTGTGGGGACTTCAACTCACTGTTCGCTCTTCCTGGAAGCATCTGCCCAAACATTCCTGAGGTATCTGAAGATGTGAGCCCCTAGAGATACCCTCTCCCCGCTGGTTCCTCTGTGGTACCCTCCCTGCTTGATTTTCTTCTTGCACTTAGCAGCAGCTAAAACCTCCTGGTCACCTGCTTGCCTACTTCTTTATTTATGCCTGTTTCCCATGCTCTAGAGGGTAGGTCCCTTGGAAGCCCTGCTTGCCAAGTCTGGGGTCCAGTTGCGTGAGTCTGGGTGGAGCCCGAGAGTCTTTATTTTGATCAAGTGCCCAGGTGATGCTGTTGCTGCTCTGAGGACACAGTTTTGGGAGCAGCAGACATTACTTTTGAGGTGGCAAAAGAGAAGTTGTTTGTAGCTGAGGGTTCTGGGAGGGGCATTTGACAAGCGGAAAGGATGAGAGGGTCTGGGGTTTGGAGAAGGGGACAGGCAGAGGGTGGAGTCAGTTAGGGAGGGACGGATCAGGGTGGAAGGATAGGTGGGGTCATTGGAAGTATGGAAGGGCAGTGTAGTTAAAGTTCCCTCTCCCTGCCACCGTGACAAGCACCTTCCTGCAGTCTCTCGTTCTTCAAAGCAGTTCCTGGAAGGATTGAGACACCAGTGGGTTTCTTCCGATCTGTCAATTATCAGTCACAACATGTTTTCAGAAATGTTGCAACCTGAGGTTCCCCACAGGGCGCTGTGCGGGGCAGAGAGGGCTCTGCGTGCTACTCAGCTCTGACCAGCTGTGACAGGGATGTCTCCTGTGGATGAACAGTCCCTCCCTTACTATTTTGCAAACCACTTTCACATCTGTTATCTCATTTTTACCCTTACAGAATCCCTACAAGGTTGAAAAGGCAACTGCCTGTTTTATAGGTGAGAAAGCTGAGGCCCAGAGAGTCGGGGGCCGGCCCAGTGCAGACACAGAGCCCAGGCTACGACAGACCTGTGAGACAGCAAGTGCGGGCGAGAGGAGTGTTCTCGCGTCTTTCACGCAGCGCCTCTAGTCTCCATGCTCCCACAGGTGACGTGCACGGGATTGGAGACGCACAGTTCTTCTATCAGAAAAAGCCTTCCCAGGAAGTCTGTGGAATGATGATCTCTTGATCACCAGAATTTTCCTGCCAGGCTGGGACACAGTCTAGCCTAATGGTGCTGGAATGCCAGAATATTCTAGAATCTCCTGGGGATGGGCTGGCTGCCGTCAGCTCCCCCACCCTTGGGAGGGAAAGTGGTGCAGCTGGAGCATCTGACACTGCTTCCCACATTGCAGGGGGAGAAGGGCAGGACTGATTTCACGCTCCTGGTCCCCTAGCGTGACCTTTACTGTCCCAGCGCCTGGCAGCTGCTTGTCTCCACGTGAGGGGACAGGAAGTATTATATTGTTGTTAATAACACTCAAAAAGAGCAATAACACCGTTATTAACTCTGTTGATCCGTCCCAATTTTAACAGTGGGTTTATTTAAGTCACACGGGTGTTTGGGGCACATTTTCATCTGCTGGGACAGAGCGGGGACTTGCAGGGTTCGTGTGCCTTTTATCAGAGGGGAGAACTGCGGTAGCTATCATTCTTCAGGTCTAAAATTCTGGTGTACTGAGAGTACCAGAAAGGAGTATTCACCCCGATCCCAGTCGTGCTCCTCGCAAGGACGGAGCTTCCCAGTTCTCCCCGCCCTGGACTTGATTCCAGCCGACCAGGCCACACAGCACTGGCTACTTTCTGGTTTCCTCTGTTCTGGGCCTGCCTGCTCTGAGCTGGAGTAGCCTAATGGGGCAGAGGGGGGCCCTGGGATGCCCTCGGGTACAGCTCTTCTCTGTCACACCCACAGACACCCCCCCTTGATGCAGCCTGCAGCCCACCCTTGGGATTGCGGGCCTCAGGTGGAGGTTTGCAGTGTACACAACACACTCGACAGGGGACAACCCGGACTCCCTACTCGTCGCTCTTTTCTCCAGCATCCACTTCCAATTTTAAGTTTTGCTCTTTCATTCTTTTTCTCCTCTCCAATCTGCCTTCCCTGTTGTTCTACATATTAAATCAGCACATTCCCCCACCTGTCTCCCTTGCCCTACAGACGACAGTGTCACCCTCTTCACGAGAGCTATTTCTCGTGGGTGCCCACCCTTGCGGTGCATCCCTGGCTCCTGGTGTCCGCAGCACTTTCCCTGGGGAACAGCCAGTGGGTGAAGCTCTCCATCTCCCACTGAGCTGCTAATGCAGTCCAGAGACAGGGCGGCATCGCGAGCTGGTGACGCCCCCAAAGGTGCCTGCTTTGTGTGCCCTTCAGATGTTCGTGCCCAGCGTCCTCCCCTGTCCTCCCCCAGGACTGTACTGTCAGTGGGTCCCTGGCCCAGCTGAGCCACTCCCTCGTAGGACTCTGAGCATAGCGTTTCCCAAGTTGCTCCCGTTCTTCCCCTTGCTGCTCTGGGGTTGGCTGCGGGATACTCTGTGCCAAGTGGGAAATTAGTCAGTCAACCCCGTTACAGCCTGATGGTCAAACCATGATGCCACTGGACACTCTGCCTCATGCCCCGGACATTCAGGCCTCGTCTGGCTGCGTCCCTCATCCTGGGTGAGGAGTACCCGGCCAGCAGGTGTGTCCATCCACAGCTCACCTCCTCCTATGCCTGCAGCATGGCACAGAGCTGGGGGTGGGGAGACAAGAGGGACGGGATAGCAGGCCATGGGGCCTTATTTCTGTTCTTGCTCCCGGGTCCCACAATCTTAACAGCAGCCTGCTTTAACCTTTCAGCGCCTACTTTCTTCTGAACAAATGACCCCTATTCAGGCTTTCTCCAATGGACATAGGAGAGCACCCCAGCCCCAAGTTTGAACAAAATCTGAATCAGGCAGGTTGTCTGTCCTCCCTTGCAAACTTTTGGTGGCTTTCAAACCCTTAGAATAAAATCCCAGCGCCCACAGGCTCTGCCCCAGCTGCCCCTGAGCTCCTGAGCTTTTGGAAACAGTGGCCATTTTTGAGGTCCAGCAACCTTGCTTGAGGGGCCCACAGAGAGAGGAGAGAGAGACTCCGGGGGTCTGCCTGCCCTCAGACCCCTCATCCTGCTTCTCTTCCACATCCAGCCCTGTAGTCACTGTGCTCAGACCGCAGGGTCCTGTGTGACAGCCCTGCTGCAGCCCTGCCTCCGTGCCATTGCTGCAGTTTCCTGCCCTCAGAACCCCTCCCCACTCCCACCCCCCCACGGAGCCGGCATCATTCCCATGCCTCTAGGTCGCCTCCAACTTCTCTTCCCTCAGCTGCCTCCCCTGCCCCCAAATCCAGCTAGTAACTATTCCTACTCCTTTCCCTGTGAGACATGTTTTCTCTCCTACTTAAAACTATATTTAAGATATTTCTGTCCCTAGGACCCAGGACTGCGCCTGGGACATATGAAGTCCCAGGTAGGTGCTCCTTGAGTGAATGAATGAACCCCAACCTTGGAGTGTTAATCACCTCCAGGCTGTTTGGCTGCATAGAGAGAGACCTTTCCTGCACATCTTTTCATAGCTGCATCTCTGCTTTGGGAAAACAAGACATCCCTGGTGCTTATAATAACTGACCCTGTACCCCTCCCCTCTCCCTTTCCTACTCAAGGGGGCCCCTGCTGGATTATTGCACAGACTCAGACAGGCAGTGCATGTATACAGCCAGCCTCCCTTCCACGTCCTGTGGAGGTGACCCACGTCTGCTGCACCAGGCAGTCAGACCCTCCCTGCCCCTCTGCTGGGCAAGTGCCAGTCCCCATGAAGAGTCCATGGAGACCAGATAGCCTCCAGCTTCTCACCATGGACTTCCCCCAGAGCTGTTATGAGGCTTAAGCAATTGCTTCACGCTGCAAACAGCTTTTGTTCACTTTTGCACCCAGGGGAATTTTCCACCCTTGGCTGGATGGTGCATCTGTGTCTGTCCAGTACTGATGCTGGAAGAATGGCAGACCCAGCCTCCAGCATGCTGCCCTCAGGGGTCACTGCTCAAAGATGGACCCTGATCTCCTCAGCCACTGGAGGGGCAGGAGTGAACTCCTGAGTAGCTGTAGACGGTTCCTCCCGCACCATGCCTCTGTGCTCGGTTTGTAATTCCCTTCCAAATTAATTCCAGGCAGGCTGCATGACACACTCTAATCAATATGGTGCCGTGGAAGTGGAGTTGTGTGTTCTGGCCTAAGCCAAGTCTGGCAATCTCCACTTCTGTGTTTTTGAAAGCCGCTCACCATTTTGGAAGCCCCACTAGAGGGGTCATGTGGAGAAAGGGATGCCCCAAGTCTATATGGGGGAACCAATGAACCCAAGACCTCAGACATATGACCCCCCAGCCCATCCAGCAGATCCAGCCAAGCTCCATGTACTCAAACCATCTGTGCCAGTTTTTGAGTAGCGACCCCAACTAAACTAGTTGAGACACCAGATGTGTGTGAGAAGCCTTTTTGGATGGCCCAGCACATGGAGTGGAAAGGAGCTATCTGCATGGTACCCTCTCCAAATTGCTGCTCCTCTGGATCTTGAGAAATAATAAAATGTTGTTTAAGTCACCAAGTTTGGACATAGTTTGTTCTAGCATGATATAAAATCAGAACAGCCCAAACATCTGCATATAACTATTTTCAGTATTTCCTAAATATAAAAATGTTTCCATGGGCCTAACCCACCCTCGAGCACATACAAGAAGAGCTCTCGTCCCCTTTTGGGCAGGGGAAATGGGTTTGACAGTGCATTGGTATTAGAGGAAGGTGTATTGTGCAAAGGGACATGGCTAAGGATGCGCCTATAAACATTTGCATTTAAGCTCTATGGATGTGTGAGACATCAAAAGAAATACAACATTAGAAAATTATTATTTGCATAAAATGGAAAACCCAAAATAATAGTAGCTGAAACAAGCTGTTTCTCTCCTCTCTTGAAAAGAAGTCTAGAGATAGACTTCCACTTCTACTTCAATGCCAAGACTGCGATGGTGAGTCATTCTAACTTTTTCTCTACTATCTTAATGTGTAGCATCCACCCTCAAGGTTACCTCACAGTCCATGTGGCTGCTGGAGCTCCAGCCATTAGGCCTGAATTCCAAGTGGTAGGAAAAAGAAAAGGCAGAAGGTACAGAAATATGCCACTAGGATAAATCTTTTACATTGCTTTCTCAGAAAGCATATCTGACTTCTCCATTTATATCTTATTAGCCAGAAATTAGTCACATGACTGTACTTAGCTACAAGGGATGCTGGGGATGTTTGTATAACCTGAGCTCTTTGTAACTCTAAATAAAACCAAGGTTCTATTGCCTCCACCAGAGGTGGAGGATTACCTCATTTTCAGGGTTGTCTGGCTACCTACTACCTACATACAGGACAGCCCATCTTCCCAGAGACACAAGAGGAGCAGTGTCAAACCCCCAGGGTGGCAGGACTACTAAAGGTGATGAACACCCCTGCCCAGATATGGTTGGAGAGGGCTTTGCCAAGAGAATGCAATCTTCCTTTCTTTGCTGTGGACTATTTTGGAGATTCCTGAGTATCTGAGAAGAGAGACTTATTTTAAATGCCAAGTTCTATTATGAGGAAGCTCTAAGTCTAAGTCATGGGGGACTGTGTGCTCCTATGTGGTGGGGGATGAGTGAACATGTTTGTTGAGTGGTTGTGACTGGCTGGAGCCCATTCTGAAATTTTAACCCACACAGTCTCATTCACACAATAGCCCTTTGAGACCCATGTTGTTGTGTCATTATTCCTTTCTCTCAGGTGAAGAAACTGGGCCTCAGAGAGGCGATTTCCCCTCCCCCCATCCTGTCCCACTGCAGCATCTGCTAGTCTTGGGGACAGAAGGTGGCTCCCTAGTCACAGCTGGGCTGGTGTCTTGGGCTCTCACCCTTGTTCCTAGAAAGAGGCCCAGGGAGAGATCTTGTTTTCTAGAAACTTCACCAAACTGCAAGTGAAAAGACTTCTCCAGCTCTGCCTTGCCCAGTACCTCTGTGGGCCTCAGTTTCCCTGCCTGTGAAATGAGGGGTTGCCCTGTGGTTGCTATAGGATCTTTCTGTTTTGCACATTCTTAATCAAGTCATTCACAGACAGGCAAATGGCCGAGGAGGCTCCTCATATGTTTTTTCTACAAGTGCTTGCATTTAAGCTGCATGGATATCTGAGACATCTAAGGAAATACAAAGTTTGAAAAATTATAATTTGAGATGTAGGACCTTCGGGAAACTCTGAAATGATCTCATGTGAGGGGATGTCCAGGTTCCTTTCTTGCATCTAAGAGATTTGTAGAGTTATTTTATTTTATAGTCATGAGACTGAAAAGGGCCAGCTGTCACCTTCATTAACAGTAAAGATAAAATGGCTGTACAGATGTCTTAAAAATTTGGAATATGCCTGAAAACGTTAAGCGTGGCAGCTGTTTGAACTTCCCTGCTTTGGGTCCCAAGACACAGATAACACATGTGTGGAATGACCTGGAACGGTGGAGGGGACAAGCTTAGTCCAGTGGTCCTGCCTGGATCTCCGCAGTCTCTGGAAGCTGACATAGGGGCCCTGTGAACCCCTCCCCAGAAGAGATGAATGGCCCACTCTGGCACCAACTGCCTGGTTAGCTTCTGACACTTTGAACTTAGATCCATCGCCCAAAGGCGTTCAACTCCTTTCTTCAGTCCTTTTGAGTTCTGACTGTCTCTGAAACAGAGCTGGTGCATTCTTAGAGACTCAGATTCCACTAGAGTAGCCCCTATGAAACAGCAGTAGACAAAAGCAGAGACTACCCCTCTCTGTTTGAAAGCAATTTGTTTTGCAATTATCTTTGAGATCTGTTAATATTTGGCCAGAGTTCCTGCAAGACCAGCTCTCTGTGGTGCCTTTTCTCAGACAGCTGATGGCAATTCAGAGAATTTGTATTTTCACAATGTCCACCACCCCTAATACTTTGTCAGTCTGGGTGCGGGATGAGGGTAAGGTGTGTTTTCATGTTAGGTCCCTTAAATGGTGTGTTATGGATTGAATTGGGTTCCAAGTCCCCCTAAAAGAAGTGTTGGGGTCCTAACTCCCAGTCCTCCAGAATGTGACTGTATTTGGAGGTAGTTAAAATGTTAGAATGAGATCAAGTTAAAATGAGATCATTAGGGTGGGCCTATTCCAGTACGACTGGCATCCTTATAAAAAGGGGAAATCTGGGCGCAAAGACTGACATGCATGGTGGGGAGATTGTGTGAAGACTCTAGAAGAATTCCATCTGCCAGCCAGAGGCCCGGAACCTGCCTTGCCCTCACAGCCCTCAGAAGGTGCCTACCTGGCTCACACCTTGATTTCATACCTCCAGCTTCCAGAACTGTGAGATAATAAATGTCTACTGTTTAAACTGCCCAGTTTGTGGCTCTTTGTCATGACAGCCAAAGCTAACTAATGCCCATGTCTTTCCCTAGTAGGGAAAAAAGCAGGAAGGATTCCTCATTACGTGGCTTCTCAGTTGAGGGAAGTCAGACTTGGTTCTAAGAAGAGGGTGGAGACCCATACCTATAAGGCAGAGTGCAGAAGACACACCACATCGGAGGCCCAGAGACAGTCTAGTTTTCATCCCCTGTTTTCATATTTTGCCTTTTCCAAAGGGAAGGTGAGACATGAACCCAGCCTTTTCTGAATGGGTACCCCACCTCCATACCCATTAATTTGTAATCATATTTAAAAATCAAAATCATGAGTATTTCAGTAGCTTTGAAAATGAACAAAGCCTAGTTTAGCTCTGAGTTGCCTTCCCTCTGACCGTGTCAGGTGGCCTTCCTGTCTGGGACTACCCAAAAGTTGATCTGCCTTTGCACCTTTGTGGTTTACAGCTCCCCCAAATTCATAGCTCTTTGTGCTGGAAAGCACAGTGCATGCGGCCGCCTGACCGAGATCCCTCTGAGGAGTGGAAAAGTTGTCTCTGGTCCGGCAGTTGCAGGTGACAGTCCTAACCAGTCGGGGAGCAGATGAGAAGTTCATAGGCTGTTAATAAACTGGAACCAATCTGTGAATGCGGGCTGAGTGTGCTGGGGCCGGCTGGGGCCGCAGGTCCTTGGGAGAGCCTGCACTTGGCGCTGCCTTTATCCGCATATAGCCGGACATGAAAGCGCCCGCCGCTCTTGGTGTTTGTTACAGTGAATAGACATATGTCCCTCACGCTAGCACGGGGAATATCTAATTAAGCTGCACAATGCCTGCTTATGCCCGGGGCTGTTACAAACAAGGCTCTGTCACTCTCCTTGGAGAACCACAAAATGGGAATTCGCTTTTAGTGCATAATAATGAATATATTCAAAATATATTAGAATTGATTTAGATCTCTCACTCTTGGCCCTTAGGAAAAAAAAAGCAAACAAATGCTGTTTTCACAAAAATATTTGTCCTTTTAAATCCCACAGTGGGGGTGGGATGAGAGAAAGCTGTTGGTATATATCAGTTTGTTGATTATGGTGTTGGGATAACTTGTTTTCCTGTCATTTTTTCACAAATGAGTTAGATCGTTACTGCGGGAGCTAGAATGTTTAAGAGTTTCAAAGAGTGAATAGGGTTTTCTTGTGTTAGCCCTACCCGTATGTTAGGATATGTGGGCCTCAGGGAAATCTAATTTTCTTTAAAGCCAAATCATTTTAGTACATTGAACTGAAGTACTATATCCTATTTAAGACTCATGTTGTTAACTTTAAAACGGACTATGATTTTTAAAAGGAAAAAATGCTATCTTGGGTTAGAACATAACAAGTGATTTTTCCTGCCTTCCACTGTTATGACCAGGAAAAAACTGATACCAGCCATGGAAGTGTGAACAGACTCACGACTGGGATATGAAAAATTACCAGGAGCAGAACTGGTTACCTAATTTGCAGGTTTCAGTGCAAAATGGAAAACATGAGACCTCCACATCTAAAAACTAGGAAGGATTTCAGGGTGGTGACTGCTGAGCGTTGACCCAAGCTTGGTGCTCTTCTAAGCATGGGGTCTTGTGCAACTGACCCGAAGGGTCATTCATCCATGACACTCCCTGCCACGAGACATCTTTGGTGCTCAAAGAGTTGTACAGGGGAGAGAAAGACAATTCCAAATCCTAATGTTTACATAGTCCATGAACCCGGAGTAGGTACTCAGTCAAGATGGAATGGACTGAAAAATGAACTTTAAATTTAATTCGTTCATCATCATCAGATGGAATTTCGCAAATGAGGTAAGGCTGCTAACAGTGGCAGCTGTGTTTTAGAGACTTTCGTATGTGTGTGGTTTTCTCACTTAAAGTACAGGACTCCTCTCATCTACCACCCCACTCACGAGTCCATCAATGCAGAGAACTAGCTCCCTGTAAGAAAGAGGCATCTGATGAACTATCAGAATTCTGGGAGAGAAGTAGAGAGCATCTCTGCCTTTACTCCACAAAACAAAACCTTGATTAGCATTCACCCAGATGTTGGGACCCCAAGCTGTGATTGAGTTTTGCCTGCTGGGTAGGTGGGATGTTTTGGCTTCTCTGTCCCTTGTCGGCTCACTCAGGTGAGACAGCCTCAGATGTCCCAGCTCCTCTGGCTCAGACGCTGCCCCACACTCACCTCCTGTTGGGGCCTCTGTGCCAGGCCTGCTGCCAAGAAATGTTCCTTCTCTGGCACTGCCTATGAACCAACAATGTGCATGGGAAAATGGGCTGGTTTTCCTTAGGGAGGGGACGTTGGAAGTACTCTGTCAAGTTTTTTAAACTTGTGGTAAAAGGCACATACCTGAAATTTATGACCTTAACCGTTTTAAATACCGTTCAGTGGCATTCACTGTTTTCACATCATTGTACAACAGACCTTTAGGACATTTTCAAACCTGTTGGACTTTAAAGCCTCTTCACCATGACCCTGCAGGCCTTGGATTGCGGATATCCCGCAGAGAGGAAGGACCCTTCAACATAGGAGGTGCTTAATAAATGTCTATTAAATGAAGGGAGCCAAATTAAGCTCCATTGCGAAGGCCTCAAGTATGACCAAGCTAGATCGCTGAGCTCCAGACTCAGTTTGTGACATATTCTTTTGTTGTATCCCAATCATCTATTTACAAGAAGAAAAAAATACTTTGTGGTCACTGGGATTCTTCAGTCCACTTCTTTAGGCAATCCTGTTTTCTAAATAGTCTCCTGAATCTGTCACATTGGGCCTTAATATTTATGGAGCCATAGCAACCTCCCAGCTACCCAGGCTTTTGCACAGTGCGTCATAATATTAGATGGCTGAATGAGCCAGATAGGTTTTCAGTGCTAATGAGGAAGAGGGGTATAAATGAAACAAACGTGTTCTCTAAACCCTGCCTAAGGCAGTGGTCTCAGTCCTTTGCCAGACACCCTAGTCCTGGCAAAGCCAATGGGATTTCAGCAGCAAAGAACATCAGTGAGGAGGACAGAGGGGCTGACAGAGGGTGTACATAGAGGCAGCTGGCCAGAGACCCCTGGTCTGACAGGATTCATCTTTGGATCAGAAGATAAAAAACTCTCTTTGCAAACAGAAGAAGTGGAGTGGTCTCAAGGGTGGTGAGGCTGAGGAAAGGTTGGATTACTTAAAAGCAGCTGAGAGTTGGTCTGAATGACGCCTATTTGGGTGCAACTGGGTAACAGGAAGCTGCAAAGACTTTCGGGAGGACATGTTCCAAGGAGGGCAGAAATTGACAACAGTCTGGGTTAGAAATTCAAAGGCACCTGGGAGGAAATCCAGAGGCGGGGCTGGGATATCAGCAAACTATGAGAGGAGCAGGGAGAGGCACTGAGCATTTAGGAACATGTTCCTCTTTGTCTGTTTGGGCGGACACAGCAGAATTTGCATGTTTGTACACATCTTCTCAAAAACAGTGGGTAAAAACCTACAAGCATCTGCATGGACTCGCTATGCTGACATACAAGAGCAAGGCTGTGGGAATGGCGTCTGGATCATAGCGTGATGGAGCAGTCCTTCCTCAGGGATAGCGCGTCTGCAAGCTGGGGCAGTTTCTGCGGCCAAGGCTAAAGGAAAGGCAGGAAACGGCAAAACAGTAAAATCAGCAATTTTTTTTTTTACCATCCCCCACCTTGCTAAGAACAAATGTCCCAATTCTAGAGATAGAATAAGAAACTGCTTCTTTGGTGAACAATGAAGCAGGGAAGCTTCCTTACACCCTGCTGTCCTTTTCCACCCAGTGGGGGAGACAGGGCCCAATCAAAGAGAGGTGTTAGGGTCACACCTGTTTGCCTCTGCAGGTGGGGGTCTGAGAACACACCCTTGGTGGAGAACAGTTGGGCAGATGGTTGGAAATTCACCTGCAAAGTGAATGCATATGTGCCCCATGGGCCCGAACCATCCTTTCTCTGGGCCTCTATTTCTTTATTTTTGGGATGGGGTTATTAGCTTAGCTCACTGGAGCAGAATCACCTGGTGATGGCAAGCACACAAATTCCTGGAACTAGCCCCTGGAGATGCTGATTCAGTAGGTTTGGGGTCAGGCTCTGCATGAATGTTAAAAACAAACACACAACCACCCAGGTGGTTTTGGCGCCCAGCCAGGTTTGTGAGCCAGGACATCAGAGCTCAGGTTAGAGCATAGATCTTCTTCCACGCCACAAGTTGACTGAACAGAATAAACCCAAGGGTGTTCTAACTTTTAGCATCCCTCAATTTCCGGCTCCAATCTTTCAGGGCCAGTCTGAGTCCCTGTCCTTCCTGAAGCCTTCCCTGACTTTTGGTCCCCTAGCCCGTACTTTTTCTTCCCATCTCCTGAATCATCCAGGACACGTGGGTTGTCACAGATATGTAGAACAACATTATTCTGTGTTATTAGCCACCCTGTTGTCCCTTTAGCTGGCCTTCCCAGAGAGAAGGGCATGAACCTCATCGGGAGATCCTTGTCTCCCTCCAGCCCTGACACCATGGTTGCTGACTTAAATTGGACTGCTCTCCGACGGTGTTCTCCAGGTCAGCCAGGCAGCACAGTGTGGCTAATCACCACTTCACTTATTGTCAGTTCAGCTAAGTTAGCATCTGCTCTTCGATCCTCTCCAATGGGGCGTGATATAGTTTATTAATTTTTGTCACCTTCATGCAAATCTCCTGTGCATTTATTTCTTGTGATTTCATTAGCCTGAAGGTTAGAGTTTGGGTCTGCTCCGTGACACATTAGATTTCTCAAATTATATGTATGTTCAGGAACTTTCTCCTCTGATTTGGAGAAGACTGTGTGGCACCCACAATCCTAGAAGGAGTCATGATTTTCTTATCCACTGTTTATTATGCTCTCTTGTTCCAGAAAAGAAAAGTGGAAAGGAATTAACACTGTAAATTAGGAACATACATATGGAGAAAGGCAGAGATGTAGTTGGGGGTTTGGGGGGCAGGGTCGGGGGTGACACCACATGCCAGATGGAGAGAGTCTGCTCCCTACTGTATCACGTTTCCTTGTTTTCCAGGCTCCTGATCGCCATCCTCTTCTCTGTCATTGTTTCGTAGTCCTTAAAAAAAAATTATAACCAATGCCAGTTTTTGCTTTCAGGTGTGGGCGCAGGAGAAGGCACGAGCAGTTTTGAAGAGAGAAATATGTTGTCTGTTATCTTGCACGTGTACAAATCTGGTGCCTAATGCTTGCTTCCTAACAGACCTTATAGGATTTCTAAGTGATTCAGCGAGGTGAGCTGTCAGTGCCTATAAGTAAAGGTTCCTTGTCTCTGGACGCTGACAAGGTGCATTCCGAATGTTCCCAGTGCAGATTGAGAAGCAAGTGGGCTCTTTGCAATTACAGAAGTGAGGCTTGTTCAGATTGGGGGCAGGTCTGAAACAGACACTGTCTCCTGTGAGCACAGATGCGTCTGTCTCTCCTGTTCCCTGGTAAAGTCTTCACGCGGCAGCCTAAATCACATCCACAGTCAGGCTCCTACTAAGAGGATTGACTAGGCGGGTCCCCTTTTCTCTGTCACTTTGTAAAATAGCCCTTCACTTCTCTGAGCACTGCTCTGTGGCACTCCTTGTCCTCGTTCCACTCCATTTCAGGGGGAATTGTCATCTGTGTCTTTTAATTGTGCTGTCCCTCGAGGCATTCCAGCCCTCTCGCCCTCTTGGGGATTTTCATACTTCCTCCCAGTGAACCTTACTTACCTGATTTCCCCCAAATCCCATAAATCTACTCCCACCAAATCTTAATACAGTGATGATTAGCTTTCTCCCATGTCCACTGTTCATGACTGTGGAAATTTTGTATAACATCCTCCATAGGAGCAGCGTCTGGAACTGCTCTGGGCTGCAAGGGGTTGTGAAGAAAGAGCCTTTGGCCAGCACTCTTAAAAATAAACCTCAGCTAACTGCAATGTGCTACCCTGTACTCTGGAACAGCAAAGGACACTTGTGAAAAAACTGGTGAAATCTGACATTTAGTTAACATCATCGAAATCATGTTAATTTCTTAGCTGTGACATATACACCAAGGTTAGGGAAGCCAGGCATGGATGGGAAATTGCTTAACCATCTTTGCTCCCTTTTTGTGACTCTAAAATTATTCCACAGTGAAAAGTTCATTTAAAAGTCAATGCTTTTTTTTAAATAAAAGAAAATTTAGAGGGAAAACATATATTATTTTGGTGCACATCTTCTTTATAAGGCTGGGATCTTGAATCACACCTCTGCAATTCACTAACTGTATGGTTTCTGCACTTTTGTTTCCTTGTGAGTCATGTAAAAATAAAGGTAGTTTTAAAATCAGTGCACCTGGAATAATGCTAAGCCTATGATAATAGGTCTATGTGAACTTTCCTTGTTAAAGTTTCACTGACTTCAGCCTGCAATTGGTGAGTTGTGCCAAAATGCATTGTCTCTTAATTTTAAACAGTTCCCATGTAGGAACCAAATGAATCCAGCTCCTATATTTTCAGACCTAACTTTCTTGGTTCCAAAACATGTTCCAAAGATATGCAGGCAAAATCATCATAGCCTTCAGCTTGGCACCCATAGCACACTGGTTATGGTGCCAGCCACATACACCCAGGCTGGCAGGTTCTAACCCGGCCCAGGCCAGCTAAACAATAATGCAACAAAAAAATAGCTGGGTGTTGTGGCGGGTACCTGTAGTTCCAGCTACTTGGGAGGCTGAGGCAAGAGAATCGCTTAAACCCAAAAGTTTGAGGTTGCTGTGAGTTGTGATGCCACAGCACTACTGAGGGCAGACAGTGAGAGTCTGTCTCAAAAGTCCCTTAGTAATGAGAACTCTAAATAAGAGGTTTATGGCAATTAAAGATTAAATCAAAATGCTGCATATGACTTTGTGTGGCTTTCTCCTCTTCTGCTCTCTTGACTGAGCTCACAGTATAGGTGCTAAACAGAAGCAGAGTGAAGGTTTTCAATTGGGGAAAAGGGGGTGGATTTTTCCTCCAGAGCAGTAGTCCCCAACATTTTTGTCACCAGGGACCAGTGTCACAGAAGACAGTTTTTCCATAGATTTGAAGGGTGTGGGAGATGGTTTCAGGATGATTCGAGCACATTCTATTTCCACCTCGGATCATTAGGTCTTAGGTTCCCAGAAGGAGTACACACCCTTGTACCCTCACATGCACAGTTTATAGAAGCATTCAAGATCCCCTGAGAGGCTTGGCGCCTGTGGCTCAACAGGCTAAGGCGCTAGCCACGTACACCTGAGGTGGCAGGTTTGAATCCAGCCCGGGTCGCCAAACAACAATGATGGCTGCAACCCCAAAATGGCCAGGCATTGTGGCAGGTGCCTGTAGTCCCAGCTACTTGGGAGGCAGAGGCAGGAGACTAGCTTGAGCCCAGGAATTGGAGGTTGCTGTGAGCTGTGATGCCACAGGGGGACAGCTTGAGGCTCTGTCTCAAAAAAAAAAAAAAAAGATCCCCTGAGAATCTAATGCCACCACTTAGCTGACGGGAGGCAGAGCTCAGGCAGGGATATGAGCTATGAGGAGCAGCTGTAAATACAGATGAAGCTTTGCTTGCTTGCTCTCTACTCCCCTCCTCCTGTACGCCCCAATTCCTAGCAGGCTGTGGGTCTGTAGTAAGTAGTCCATGGCCTGGGTTGGGGACCCCGGACTCAGAGGACATTTAGCAATGTGTGGAGACATTTTTAATTGTTCCAACTGGGGACAGGGTACTAGTGAAGAGTTAGCAAGGATATTGCTAACCATCCTACAATGCAAAGGGTGGCCTCCTCTGCAAAGAATTATCTGGCTGCAATGTCACATTGCTGTGATTGAGAAACCCTAAAGTGAGGTAGCCAGCTACCTCATGGACCCAATGACACTGTTTCGGTTGAGGTTGCGCCAACCTCTAACTTCCCTACCCAAAGAATTTCTTTATCTACAACAGATCTTGAGAAAATTAAAGAGCTTTACAAATGGTCATCAAAGACCACAGAGAAGATTTTCTAGATGGCAGGCAAACCGTCAAAGCAAAGACTTTCAAACTGCCATTTTCAAGTGAGTAGGACGAGAATGTGAACAACTTAAAGACGTCAGCAAAGACGTGCTTTTCTTGGCTGTCAATAAAGTGTTAGCACCCGTGATATAGGCTGGAGGCTAAAAATGTACAGGGGAATGAGTTTTATGAAGAGAAAGGACAGAAACAGCAGAGTGGCTGGTGTTGGGGGTGGGCTCTGGAGGAGACCAGGGATAATGACGCAAGATTATTGTCAACAATGTCCACCACAAATTGGCCAAGAATTCCAACTCTGTGATTCTTCAGATGCCTAATGATCTTGACCAGCACTGAATGATGAGTTTTCTTGCTAATGGAATCAAAGCAAATAAGGTTTTCTGGAAAAGGCAGACTTCTGACTTTCAAGGAACTCTCTGTGTTGGGGGCCAGGCCTGACTATCTTGGTTTTGACAGAGGAAATAAAAGATTGATGATGACCTGGTGAGGGTTCTGTGGCCTCTCATCCTGGACCTGCACTGTCCAATGTGGTAAACAATAGCCACATGTGGCTATTTAAGATTAAAATTCAATAAAACTAAAAATTCAGCCCTACAGTCACACTGGGCATATTGTAAGCAGTTGAGGACTACATGTTGAGTAGATGGTACAGATATAGAACATTCTCACACCACAAAGTGTTCTATCGGACAGGGTTGCTCAAATCTTGAGCCTACCTATTGCATGTCTGGGTCCTTCCAGCAGTGGTCCATCAGCTGAGCTCTTCTTTATATACCAGGAATGAAAGAAAATGAGAAAAGGAATGAAAGGGAGTGGGGATAGAGTGTGGATCAAGAGAGAAGAAAATGAATTCTACAGTTTTACTGGGCGGGAATACAAAGGTTAGGTCCTAGTGATTCAAGCAAATAGGAATTTCATGGTTGTTGGTAAACATGATTTGTTCCTGGCCATAGTCTTAGACTTGGGGGATGAACTGACACATCATGGTCTTTATAATTCAGTCAGCATTTGGCTTCCTTCATCCTGAATTTGGGGAAGTTGAATTCCACTGGATTCTGTGTGCCTTATGTGAATTATAAGATTTCTTAAAATTTTCTTTTTCCTTTTCTTTTCTTTCTTTTTCTTTTTTTTTTGATAGGTTCTCACTCTGTTGCCCTGGATAGAGTGCTGTGGCACCACAACTCATAGCAACCTGAAACTCTTGGGCTTGATTAATCCTCTTGCCTCAGCCTCCCAAGTAGCTGGGACTACAGGCATGTTCCACTATGCCCAGCTAGTATTTTCTATTTTTAGTAGAGATGGAGGTCTGGCTCTTGCTCAGGCTGATCTCAAACTCCTGAGCTCAAGCAATCCACTTGCCATGGCCTCCCCGAGTACTAGGATTACAGGCATGAGTCACTGTGCCTGGCCAAAATTTTTCTTTCTAACACACCAAGAGCAAAGATGTACTTTTCAAGACTGGGCTCACTTTAGTAGGTGATACAGGCCATGGGGTAGGAGGAAAGAAGAACTCCAAGTAGGCTACTGATTCTGCATCACGGAGCATCAGTTTATGAAGCCACACCAGATGTGGCTGGGTCTGCACTCCCTGCAGTGAGAGAGGTAAGGAGCTGGCTTCCCAAAGACTAGGTGGAAACAAGGGCAAGCCGTCAAGCTTGGTCTCCTACCCTGGCAGTTTACAGATGACTAGATCTATGGGATTGGGAGCTGGTCCAGGCCATGGGATGGGATGAAGAGAGACATCCTGAAACCACTGGGCTCTGCTCCTTAGCATAGTGTGAGTGTAGGTGAGCCTGAGAGCCACCATCTTCTCACCAACAAAATGGGAATGATGTACATTTCACTGGCTTCTCATTTTTAAATGAGGTAACAAATGCAAAATGCCAAGGGCCCTACAAACTATCAAGTACTATTGAAATGTATATTTCCATTTAATATTTCTCTTTTCCTCTCAATTCATGGGAATTCACTTTCTTTCCCTAAGAATGTGATCGTAGCCTATTTGAAGTCCACAACTAATATTTGTTATGTGTAGGCTATGAACCAGACCAGCCTGCTGTGACCTAGATTGCTTCTTTTCCCCAGTATCTGCTCTTTCTTTATCAGTAATGAGTTTGAGCTAGCACACGGCCACCCAGAGGAACCCACATTTTCTAACCTCTTTTGCAGTTAGATGTCACCATGCAACTCAGTTCTGACCTAGGAACTATGAAGAGAAGTGATGTATGGCCATTCTTGATATGACCTTGAAAGAGAAGGCCCGCACCTTCCTCACACCTGCTTCCTAGAATATGGGCTTGATGGCAGGCTCATAGTGGTCATCATGGCCACAAGATGAAGGCTGTGTTGAGGACGGCAGAGCAACAAGAGGGAAGGAAGTTGGGTCCTCCAAATCTCCTTAAGTTTCCAGACCAGCCCTGGGCCACCTCCTCAGCCTTTAACATTTTCTGAGCCACTGTCTTTGAGCTTTGTTTAGAACCTAACCAGGACCCTCCTGAACACTCACAGCCCTTCCCCATAATCTATTTCTGACTCACATGGCACCAGCCCTATGGGTCTCAAGGTCTTTCTTCTCTGCCTCCTCTGCTTCTCTTCAGGTAAACCTCACCTTTTCAGATTCTCGGTGCCCTACCTCATGTGATCAATAGTACTCTGTGGACTAACCTGGGTACTGCTATGTTTTCCTCTCCTGGCAGCAGGTACTTTGACAGAGCTTGCTGGAGATGCCATATTTGTTCTTGCAGGGCCCTTGACAGAAGGAATGCTGAGCACAGCAGACAGGCTGATGGGAGAGGGTGGGACACATGCCAGCTTCCCAGGGCTCCCTCTGAACAACTTTGAAGACCACAGGTTCACGGTGCCTCTGCTTCTCATTTTAGAGTCACACATAGGGATTGATAGTCCTTTCTTCTCTCTGACCACCTGTGGGTTTCTCTGCCTCTCCACATGTCTGGGGTGACTGTGGCCCTCAGTCAGCCCTGGGACCTTACTCTGTGTGAGTCCCCATGCCCAGCTCTCGGCACAAGAGCTGGAGAGGTGGGCGGGGCTGCCTGGACAGCTCCCCTGATTCCATGGATAGAGGCTGTGACTAACGCTAGTCACTGACCCCCACATCCCCTCCCAGGACATGTGAATCTTGAGCTGCTGGCCCAGCCATAGCTGCCTAAGCCTTCACTTCAAGGTAGAGTGGAGAGATCAAGGGTCATGCTAATGTTGGTTTTCTTCTCATTTGCAGGGAAACAAGAACAAACATCCATCTGAGAGCACAATCCCAAACAAACTTCTCTGTTAGCCTCATTTTGTAGTTGCAAGACAGCCTGGTGGGTTTCTTGTTTGTCTGTTTTGTTTTTGGTGGGGATGGGAGGGGTGACTCTCCCTCCTCCCTGATTCACTGGGTTGTGGAGAAGGGTCAAAGAGAGATTCCTCAGAGGGAAGAAAAGGAAAATTAGAGCTACACTGAAAACATCACATCCTAGTCATAGAAGAAGGTGAAATATAGGAGCAGTGCCCACGAGCTGACATGTTGGAACAATATAGCACATGGTATATTGTTTCTCTGACTTTCAATTATATAAAAGCGCTTGTCTATTCTGCAATGTGATTCAAACAAATAAGCAAACGAGCCCCTTTGCACTTTTGCCCTCGTTCTGGGTAGGATAGGCTGGGCCCAGCCTCCCCCAGGACAGACATTACCTCTCCCAAGAGAAGTGGTGTTTTGATTTGATAGCGGGCTTTGGGCTCGGCATCTCGACACAGGCGGGGCAGGCCGAGTGTTCTCACAGCCATCTGTTGCAGCCTGTAATGCATGAGCACATTAGCACATGGCCCGCCAGCAGTCTCAACATTGTTCTCCGTGCTGAGTTAGCTCAGTCGACCTCAACAAAGGGAACAGTTTTGCATTCAAGATAAATACAACCACCAAGGATTTTTTTTTTTTAAGGATAAAGTTAAGGTTCACACTGGCTGTATGCATTGCAAAGTTGCAGCCACCCTCCCACCCCTTCAATATCATTCCCATTCTGCTCATGACATTGACATGGATGGTTTGTAGAAGCTGCGATTTACCAGGAGATATTTTTATGCTCCTGATTGGAAAGATTCATCCAATTGAATATTTGTCTCTCTTTTTTTAATCCAAAGAGCTTGTCTCCCAAAGGATTAGAACAAATTATCCAACTATGAATCCCTTTAATTTTGAGGTCATTCTTATGCCTCAAGGTCCGGCTCTTAAACTGTGTTCAAAGACTACCCATGGGACTTAGGAGGCAGCTTTGATTCAGAGTGGAAAATATTATTATACTTTAAGCTTTAGTAAATTTGTTGATGGTGATGACTTATTTCAGAAAATGCCCTATCTGCTTCCTATCACAGAACCACTAAAAGACCAGCCTCCAGGACTTAGCAGATTTTTGAAAAGTATTTTGGGGGGGAAGGAAAACAGAGGAGTTGAGTGATATACTTTCTGCTTCTATTTTCTCACTCAGTGTCCCAGTGAAGCCTTGTATCTCTTCAGTTACAGAATGGCTCAGTAGCAAAAGTTGTCTGTATACGTTCATTCTATTCATTCATTCATTCAATGAATATTTATCGAGCACCTATTCTGAGCTGGGTACTGATCCACAACAGTAACGAAGACAGACAAAGATCTGCGCCTGGTGGAAGATATATGCCAGTGGGGAATGAAGACAATAAACAACATAATTAATTAGTAATAAATATCATGTAGGGAAAGGGAAAGTGGAAAAGGGCAAGGGAATTAAAAATGCCAGAGTGAAGATGGAGTATTGAAAAGGAAGAGGATGAAATTATGACCTCAATTTACTGACCTTCCATAAATCTCAAAAAGAATGCAAAGCAACATCCCTGAGATATTGACACCTTCTTATGCCAAAGTCTTTTCTGCTCTAAGTTCATTTTCAAGTGGAAAAGATGGTGTAGGTTTCAAAGCTCTTTAGTGATGAAAAAGAAAACGTTTCTAACCTTCTCAAAGCAAGGATGGGTAACATGATGGTCCCCAAGCTCAGAGTGTGCCTGGTGCATCTGTCATTGCTGAGTGCCTTCCACACCAACCTGGCACGTTGAATGTGTTGGGTAAAGGATTGAGGAGATGAGTTACAGGGGTCAGAATAGCAATGTTTCCACTTCCCAGCCATAGCCCCCAGATTTATGCTGAATCCTCACAACCCTATAATGACCACTTATTAAAATGTGACTCTTAACTATAGCATAATGAGGATCTGTCACATGCTGACAGTTAGCCGGCCATTTCATTTCCAAGTCACAGTTGATGGAAGTCTGGCTGGATATTAAACAAGGGAAAAACTCACACACTACCCACTTCAGCCAGGTTTCTCGCCTGAGATACTGCCTCTGTAAGACCCAAAAGTACAGATTGACTAGGGTGTCCTGACCCATTAGGGGCACTTGCAAGTCCCAGGACATTATATTAAGGGATCCTTGACATATGCCTGTGGCCGGTAGGGAGGACATTTGGATCCCTTCTATGGGTGGCAGAGAGGACTTCAGGGTTGTGAAAAGTCTCAGAGAACCAAACCTTAAAATGGCCCTTGACAACCTTTTCTTTATAGCTGAGTAGATAGAGGCCCAGAAAGGCCAGGCAACTTGCCCGACAGGACCCAGCCTGCTCAGAGACCTAGATTTTTAAACTCCTAGGCCAGGCCAGTCTTCACCATGGAAGATTGCGTGCAAGGACCTGAGGGGTTACTCAGAAGTGAGTAAGACCATGAACAGGCAAATGGATGAACAAAATGCAACACACACGTACGATAGGAATATTCTTCAACGAGGAGGAGGAATGAAGTACTGGCAGATGCGACATGGTGGATGAGCCTCTAAACATTCTGGCAAGTGAAGAAGCTAGTCACTGACGGTCACATACTGTACGACTCCATTTATATGAAGTATCTAGAATAAAAGAATGTGTAGAGATAGAAAACTGATTGGTGGTCTCTAGGGGCAGGGGTGGAGAGTGAGGAGGGACCACTTAATGAGGACAGAGTGTTAGTTTTCAGTGATGAAAATGTTTTGGAACCAGATAAAGGTGGTAGTTGAATAACACTGTGAGTGTCATTGAATTGTTGGCTTTAAATGGTTAATTTTATGTTGCATGAACTTTACCTTGATTAAAACCAAAAAATAATGAATGGGCGGGGAGGAGCTGATTGGTTAAACGTCAAAAGGTGGGTGATGACAAGCAGCTTGGCCATGGGGGGGGGAATGCCAGGGAGGGGAGGGCAAGCCCAGGGTAGACTGGCGGGGAGGGTGGCCTCCTGGCTGTGCTGGCCTTTGGGCTCCCTGCCCCTGCTCTGTCGGCTGCCAGGGCCGGCTGCACCAAGTCATTTCCTTCCTGTGTTGGCTGGGTCACACTGTATTCTGCCTTCATCATTAGTGCTACTGCCTTGCAGGAGCTGCCCAGACAGGTCAGAAGAGCAGGGGCTGATGAGGAGCCTCCTGTCCAGCTCCCCAGGAGGCCCGCCACTGTCCTCCCTGTGGCTCCCAGCTGCTATTTTACACAGAGGGTGTGTGGGGGTGCTGACTCTTGCCGCTGACCACTTGCACTGGGCATCCAAGGGGCACAGCTGGAGGGATCTGCAGGCCTGGCTCTGAGAGGGAGGGCTCTCCTTCATGGGGAGGGAAATGGAACCATGAGGCTGGGGGCTGGGGCTTTAACAAGCAACTTTTCCTTCAATTCATTCCTTTCTGATCCTGGCTCTCTTCCTTAAAAGGACCCAGTTCTGGTTTCTATGTGGAGTGTGGGCCCTCCTCATCCACTATACAGTGCAAACAATATTCACCAAGAACTGTGTCCAGCCCTGTGCCTGGCATCCCAGGGCATGAGAAGTTTGAGAATGGAGAACTTGCAACTGGACTCTACACAGGGCTCAGGGACACTGCTGGCTGCTCCCTGGGGTCCATAGGTGACAGGACTCTTGAGGTGCTACAGGGCTGGTCATGGAACTGAGGGTAACAGAGACTTACCTTGTAGGACCCCCTAGAAGTTTCAGTGTACAGACAGGCTCTTCCTTTATGCTTGATGTGCCAGGATCTCCTTTTAACAGGCCCTGTGAAGACAGCACTAGCATCATCCCCATTTTGCAGATAAGGAGGCCGAGCCTCAGAAAGCTCTTGTCTTTTGTCTAAGGTTTGGCAGATGTTGCTGAAGGAAGAACACTGCCCCGCACCCAGCAGCCCCTGCATGTCCTCCATGCTAATCACCTCCCCCCTCCGCTCCCCCCCCCGTGATCTCTCCCCCATGCCTTACATACTCCTGGAGGCCTGGGGCGGGGGTGGGTAAGCTCAGATGTGGGGGCCACATCCAGGGCAGCTGCACTGCACCTTAGGCAGGGCCCTGAGCCCAGGCAACCATTCACACTTGGGACCAGGCAGAGGTAGTTTCATGTAATCCCTACAGCAACATAGTTGTCAGGTGCTATTATTAATTATTCTATTTACATAAGGAAGGGAGGCTCAGGAAGGTCTTAGAGCCTGGTTCACTGTAGTGTCAGGGCCAAGTTTTAATCCAGCTGCCCTGGAAGCATAAACAGTCACCAGTCTGGAGGCCTCCATGTCCCCCATCAATGTAGTATTCAGGGTCTTACACTCTGCCGTGCTGCCCACACCTTCCAAACCTCTTCCTCCATTGAGTCCTTCGTCACACCTATGACACCATTTGGTCATTCATTCATTCATTTTTATGAGCAGGCACATCTAGCAGGCAGTCCCTAGATAACAGAGATGTCCAAATCACAGTTTCTACCCTGGGGAAGTCTCACAATCAAGGATGACAACCTTTCATACTGTCTATACAGTGCTTCAGTGGAGGGTGGTGAGGCCCATCAGTGCACACAGGAGACCTTGAGGAGGAACCTCATAGCCTCCCTGCCAGCCAGGGGCTCTCGGGACCTCTGCTCTGGGGTGGTCCAGGGGACTTAAAGGGCCTGGGTATTGGGACAGACCTGATCTGTCCACGGAGCTTCCTAGATCATTCATCCTTGCTCCACTCTGCAGTTGAAGCAACAGTGTCAGAGTGTCACATGTTTTCTGACAGGCTGCTCCACGCTGCTCTGCAAGACCAGCTTCTACTGCCAGGACTTAAGGATGAAGGAGGAGAAGCTTCTCATGATGCTTGTCCAAGTTCCACTGGTGACCCTTGACCCAGGTTGCAACACTTGGTCCTAAAGAGCCCAGAGCTCAGAGAGGCAAGCTGGTCTGAGAGGATGGCAGAGGTGGAGGGCCTACAAGGCTTAAAAGGCAGGGAAAGATAGGTCCCTAGTTGTCTGGTCAGCCAGGAAGGGGTGGTACACCAAGCTGCCTGCAGTCCACATGTATGGCTGGCTCACTCAGCCTCCTGGGCCCAGCAGGCCGGGAGCGGATAGACAGAGGTCACTGCTTTGAGGCTCCAGGCCCCACATATGCAAGTGCCTGTGTGTGTGGACCTCTACATGCAAACTTGGGTGGGTGAGCCCCGTACCTGAGTTTATGAGGGAGGACTTGGTGTATGGGCTGGGATGCAAATTCATGTGGCAGACTGTGCATGTGAGCTCAGGTGTTTGGAGCAAGGTGCCTGTGCCCGTGGGCTCTGGCTCCTCTGGGCAGCTGGTCAGGACCCACACCAATGAAGGTGCTTCTGGCAGTTTGTGTCCCTCCTCCAGTGAGCTCGTTGTGGCTCTGTGGCCACCAAAATGACACCAAAAGAAAGCCATGATGGGGTCCAAGCCAGCTGCTTCAACCCCACTGGTGTGGGCTGCCCTTCTGCACCCACGTCCCAGTAGCCTGCCTGGGACCCTGGAAGCAAGGGGCAATGAGGACACAGCATACAGTTTGTAATGAGTTCCCTGAGCAGTTTTCCCTGGAATCGGTGATATGGTGGCCTGAGGACCACAAAGACGTGGTCTTCAAGCCCAGAGCCCTGCCAATGGTCCTGGTGGGAGACCAAGGACTAATAGACTGAAAGCTGGTGGATCAGTTGCCCCAGGCAGGGCATGTCTGGGAGGGGGCAGGAGCTCAGTATGTGGCGAAGGGGTCCAAGGTCTGGAGGAGAACACTAGTGCTTTAGCCCACTGGCCCCTGCAGATGGTTCTCTCTGGGACTCTTCCCAGATCACAGCCCAGGTGTAGAGTGTACAAGCAGGTAAGGGACTGGCCTCAGGCCAGCAGGAGTGGTAGCTGTCCCAGGAGTGCCCTAATGAGAGGCCTTCTCAGCTCACCTGCTCCTGCCCAGTCCCCACCTGCCTGAGCCTTCTAGTTGCTGAAGCCAGTGGGTACTGCCCACCACCCATATGGGGGCCAGGAATGGAGGAGGTGCCCCAGGAGCATCACCTAAGGGGGATGGGGCATGGGGGAAAGTGGCAGTACCAGAGCCAAGGGTTTATCTGATCCAGACTCTGGGGACTGCAGGGGTGAAGGCCAGGCGACCTCCTGGGGTGTGCTCAAGAGCCAGACTCCTGGATTACAGCCTGGCCTTTTTGATTTATTATCTGTACCCTGGAACGAGTCACTTACTCATTCTATGTTTCAGGATTCCCCACCTGTGAAATAGGAGCACCTGTAAGTAAGCCTTCTCAAACGGTTATCTCTGATAACTGGATGAACCGATGCTCTTAAAGCCTGAGTGTCCTGCCTCACACTGACCAACCTTTAATAAATGCCAGCAGCCTCCTTGTCCAGGCTTCTCTGCCAATTACTGATACCCTGCACTCCCTTGAGGTGCAGCCAGGCCCTGCCTTCCTCCTCCCCCACATCTGCTCCTCATTGCACCCCAGCTGGAATAGCAGCTTTGTAGCAATAACTGGACCCTAGGAGAGAGGTGGGAAATAGGAATGTTGGTGTAGGGGGCCCATCGCTCCCCTGCCTAGAACAGATCCTCACTCTTAGAGAGAGGGGTGCTTGGCCACAGGGAGTTTAGAGAGTAGCTGGAAGCCTCCAAACCAGGGAAGAGCCACTCTAACCCATGCTGTGCCATGTTCTCCTCCCCATCAGGGTGGGATTGCACGCAGTGCTGTGATCAGCCAGGCCTCTCTTCCAGGTCTGCAGAGACAATGAGTAAGCAGCCTGGCACCTGCAAGGCTTCAGACCCTTGGCTTAGGGGCCCTTGTCAATGACCCCATAACCCCTACTAGTGTGGGGAGGGAAGACTTCTTACAAAATCTGTAATGAAAGATGGCCTGAAAATAAGTCTGAGCAGGGGGATTCTAGGAAGCATCAAGGTGTTTACTTAGTAGAGGGAGTTCAGATTGGCTGAGCAGATTCTGCCCAAGTGAGAGACAGACACTTCTCCAGGTCCGGTGGTCCTGGTCCCTCAGAGCCCCAGCCCCTCCAGCACAGCCCCGGGAGTGTTTCCCATGGGATCTGCTAACCCTTCTCTGAGCTTTCTAAGACCCTCTCCCAACGCCCATGCAATGCCCTGACCCAGGGGCTCTTCATTAATTCCAGTCTGAGAATGACAAGGGCAGGTCCTTGGGTACATGGCTTTTGAGCCTCAAATTGCCACAGGTATCCCTAGTACCCGTGTCTTCCTATGGTCACATCAGAGTCTCTGGCCTCACTGGGGACACCTCTGTGGGTTTGCTTTGCCACTATCCCCAGGGTGAAGAATTCTGACTCTCTGGACAGCCAAGGTATCCTATGGCTCTGGCGAGTCCTCCAAAAACCAGGGGATCGGCATTTCTCTGTGACTGCCACCCACATGAGAGCGTGAGGAGTGTAGGCAGAGGAGGTTCAAATTCTGCCCACTGGGCTCTACTCCCTCAAGCTCCAGCCGACAGACCTCCCTGGTCTGAAGGAGGAGTGGGGAGTCTCACAGATCTTGACATCTGGTGAGTCCTTGACCCTGGAGGCTGAGAGCTGGGGAGCCACAGAGTCCACACCGGTGGGGGTGAGGGAGGAGGCTCAGCTGCGACCCAGCACTGGAGAGAATTTCCAAGCTAATGTTCCCCACTCATGGGACCCACCTTGCCGGTGCTTGGCAGCAGGCCCCCCACACTGGTTCCCTCCCTCCGCCCTTTCTCATCTCTTCTTTTTCAGGGGGAACCGACTTTAGTCTTCTCCTGACCCAAATAGGAGCCCAGTCCCTGGCCTGAGCTATCTCAGCAGCCTCAACCCCCTCCCCCCTCTAAGATCAAGACCACCCTCCGGGAGCAGCCACTGCCCCAGGCAGCCAAAATGTGTTGTGTGCGCATGTGTTTTCCTCCATAGTGTTGGTGTGTATTGGGGGTGGGGGTGGGGTTGGGGGGCCTGGGTCTCTCACATGGTGGTCGAGGTCCCCAGCTGGGGGAGGAGGGACCCAGCCTGGCTGGACACAGCCCCTCCTTCCTTCCAGGCCCAGGTCTGGCTTTCAGGGGCACACGTTTTCCCGCCAGCCGTGGGGCCCAGAGACCAAAACAGGGTCTGTCCTTCTCTTTGACTGGAAAGGCCGAAAGATTTTAATTTCTGCCGGGAATCTGGACCCTAGAGGAGCGAGAAGATAGGTGGTCCCGGCAAAAAGCACAGAGGCTGAAGGACGGCAAGTGAGAGCCCTCGGCCCGCCTCCGTTCCCAGCACCTGACACTGAGCAGTTTAAGGCCAGGGTGGGCGCCGGGGGAGGATCATAGACAGCTCCGAGAAGGGTTAGCGGGTCCGCAGGAAACACTCCCGGGGCTGTGCCGGGGGCGCTGGGGCTCTGCTGGACCAGGACTGTCCCAGCTGAAGCCAAGGAAACCCGTGCGGTGACCAGAGACCAGGCTGAGCAGAAAGAAAGGAAATTCGAGCAGAAAACACCCAAGAGCCGGAGCACCGCCCTGGCCCGCAACGACGCAAAGTTCCGGGCTCTGGGGAAGTAATTTTCACTTTTAAACTAATTTAATACCCAACTGAAGGAGAAGGGGATTCTGGATTAGGCCTTGGAAACAAAAAAGAACAAGAAGAAAGTTGTGGAAAACACCAGAAGGATGTGCTCAAAAACCGAATGTGGGGAGGAGGACTAACCAGCTCATCTGTCCCTGGTGCTAAACCCGGGGAGTGACCCCCAGATCACGCCCCGAGGGACCGCGCCCCGAACACCCCTTCGGCGCCACCCCACGCCTCCACTCACACGGATGGAAACTCCCGATTCACTTTATATTTTATTTAAAATCTCAACACTCGATCATTTATTTCGTTTTTGCAACCAAACGAGTAATAAATATTATTTAGCATTTTGTTTTTACAAAAATAAAACACATGATACACTCTCTGGGAGGGGCGGCGCGGTCAGAGCAGGGAAGTCACCGGACTCTATGGCCCGCGAGGCCCAGCGGGCAGCGCCGGGCGGTTCCCAGGACGCAGGAAGCACGTGGAGTTTACCGTTTGTGTTAAACGTGGCAAAAAGAAACCAAAACAGAGAGAGGAAAGCAGGCTTAGACTCCAGTGGGCTGGCAGTCACGAGCAAACGCCCTAGCATCGCGCACTTACCTCATCATTGATATTATATTTACACGTCCAAAATTTATTTCCAAGAAAGAAATTCTTAAAAAGCCGACAGAACCCCCAAATAACCCAAGCTGTGTTCACAGCAACTTCCTTTTAATTCTGTCAAGTCCTCAGGTACCAAAATGACTCCTCCCTATTGAGTAAAAAAATTAAATGAGAGACGGAAAGAATGGGGGGGGTACTTTGTATTTTAAAATAATAACTAAAAAACGCCCGCCCCTCAAATCGGCAGTTTTTAGTTATCCCAATCCACAAGTGGTTCCACTCTGAGCGTCTTTAAAGCTTGCTCAGGGACATCCACAGATTTTTTAGAAAACTACAAACCCAATAAACGGGAAGGAATGCAACAGTTTTAGAGGGCGAGGGTTTACCCAGGCCCGGAGACTGAATACCACCATAAGTGCTTCTGGTACCGAACGACAGCTTCCCACTAAGTTGTCACCAGGCCCGGGACAACCCTCCAGGGCGAGGCCTGGCGGTCGCTTCTGCACTTCCCCCCCCCCCCCCATCCCGGTCTCCTGCGAGGACGTCCTTATTCTGTCCCTCCTCTGACCTCCCGCCGGCGAGGTGTTGCCCGGCTGAGTCTGGAAGTCTGGCAGGTGTTCGTGGGGGAAACCACAGTTTTTAGAATCTCTTCAGAGCGGGTGGAGGTGCGGGTAAGTTCGAGCGAGGGATGCACATGGCGGTACCGTTTTATAAAATAGTGTCTGCTGGACCCGCGCAGTTTAGAGCCACGAGGGATCAATCTGATCTCGGGAGCGAACACCCCCCACACTACTACTCTATGTGCACCCTCCTAGCTCCGGTTCCCAGGTTCTGGTGTCCCCACCATCCCCTACCCCCAGTCCAAAGCCCCGTGCCCCTTCTCCAGACAGAGCTTTCGAGCCCGGACGCCGGCCACTCTTCGCTTCTCCCCGCTCCCCGCTCGCCTGAACCCGCCCGCGCCTGTCGGCTCATTTGGCGTCGGAGGTGAGGCGGGGCAGGCTGCCCGCGCCCATGGCCGACACGTGGTGGTGTGGCGGTGGCACCTGGCACATGCTGCAGGGACAGGGCATACCTCCCCAGTGCTGGAAGCCCCCGCTACCCCCGCTGCCGCCGCCCCCGCCTCCCAGCGGGGCCGCCGCGGCTGCAGATGGAGACTTTAGCAAGCTGTGCGGAGGCCGGATGGATCCGACCGACGACAGCCCGGAGCCTGGCAAAGAGGCGCTGGACACTGCAGCGGCCGCAGCAGCAGCAGCGGCGGCAGCGGCTGCGGGCGGCAGGATGGGGTGGTGCACGGCCGGGTGGTGTGCGGCGTGCGCGGCGGCGGCGGCCGCGGGATGCGCGGTGGCAGCGGGCAGGGGCGCCGAGTGAGCCAGGCCGCCACAGGCCGACGGGTGGAAGCCAGCGTGGTGGCCGCCATAGATCTCGCTCACCAGTCGTTTCATCTCCTCCAGCGAGTTGGTGAGCATGAGGATGTAATTGCGCGCCAGTAACAGCGTGGCGATCTTGGAGAGCTTGCGCACCGACGGGCCGTGCGCGTAAGGCATGACCTCGCGCAGGCCGTCCATGGCGATGTTGAGGTCGTGCATGCGCTTGCGCTCGCGGCTGTTGATTTTGAGGCGCAGCTGCTGCAGCTCCGGCTCAGTCATCTGCTTCTTGTCCTTCTTGGTGGACGATGCGGCCGCCGACGACGTGGACGACGAGGTGCTGGATGAGGATGACTTGAAGCCTCCACTTCCCAGCTTGTCCCCAGAGTGCGCACCCGCTGAGCCCATGGCGCCGCGCAACTCGGCGCTTAGCTCCGGCGGGCAGTCGCTTGGCGTGGACGAGGACACTGTGGCCCCCGTAAAGCCGCTGCCGCTGCTGCCCTTGCTCCGAGCCGGTAGAAAAAGGTCATCGGGTTCCGGCGAGGACGGGCGGCTGGACACCAGGCTGGCGTCCGAGTCCATGGCCCCAGGGGAAGATAGTCGCGACTTTCCCGGAGTCCTCCTTTCTTCCGTCCCCAGAACTTTCAGGGAAGGAGGGAAAACGAGACAGAGAGAGAGAGAGAGAGAGAGAGAGAGAGACTGACTTTAATGACAGAAAAACTGTTCCCGCCTCCACCGCAGAGCGGAATCCAGGTAGAGGCGGAGGGTAGTCACCCTCGCCGCTATCTCTGGCCTTCCTTCTAGCTGCACGCAGGTACCCATATTTAATCTCTCTTTTCCTCCCCCCTCCACCTCCCCTCTGCTCTCATCCAACAGGTTGTTTTATATCAGAGAGCCTTGGGTGAGAGAGGGTGGCATTGTAGAGGTTTTGCGCCTTCAATTAGGAATGGAAAAGCTGGACCTCCAGGGCTGGAATAAACAAGTGGCAAGTGAGGGTTTCTCTTCGCAAAGAGTGGAGATCTAAAGAGAGAACTGTTTATTTGGTTCCTCAAACTCATCCACCTTATCTCCATCGACACCACAGCAAACACACGCGTACACACATGCACCCAGCACGGGCGCGGCGCCATGTGCTGCGTCCGGGGGCCTCAGCGAGTCACCAGCTGCTCGGACTTGTCGCTCTGGGGCGAGGGAAATGCCGCGGTCAGTGTGGGGAGGGCAGAGCAGCAGAGCCCCTCGGGAATCCCGGCCAGCAAGGGAAGGATTCAGAGCCCCTCTATCGGAGCATCCTAGGTCAGGACACAGCCGAGTTGGGGGCTTCTGTCCCTGGGATCTAGGCTGGGGCTGCTGGAGGGGGGACACACTTACTGTGGATGCGTTTCAAGTAGCTCTTTCCAAAAAGCCTCAGCGGAGAATCTGGCACCCGGCAATGGTGTCGCGTCGGTCTATAATAAGCATCCGCACCTTTCCCGGCTCTGCCGGTTTTTATAGCCGGGTGGCGGCGGCGACAGCGGCAGCGGTTGCCGGGGCGGGGGCGGGGAACAATGTGCTGTCCTGGAGGGGCAGTAGCGCCAATGAGCTGGGCCCGCCCGGGGGGCTGGGAAGCTGATGTCATCCGGGCTAATTCCGCTCAATGAAACTCTCGGAGCGGGGCACACGCCTCCTCCTGCAAGCACACAACCAATGGGCGCCCGATGCCGGGAGATTCTTGGGGAGGGACTGGAGGAGGGACCTGGGGAGGCAGAGTGAGAGGCTGGGGAAGAAGGAGGGCGGGCGCGCGCGACAGGGAAAGGAGGCCGAGCGCGCTTGGGTCTGAGCGAAAAAGGGAACGCAGTCAAATTTCTGTAAAAATACGGTCACCTCAGAGGCTGGGAGATGGGGGGTAAGGTGGGAAAGGGAGGGGCAAGGGTGAGGACAGTGCAGGAAAACTAATCTGATACCCACGTCTGCCAGATCTTTCGGGATGAGCGTGGATAGCCCTGGCGACCCAGGAATGGGGCTGTAGTGTCCTCCCTAGATCACCCTTTCTAATTTCCCGCCTCCTGTTTTCCATCTCCTGCGTTTCATCAGCACGTGGGTATTTGGGGCCCTAAACGTGTACAATAACTAGGCACAAAGCCCTTATATCTTCGCGCTCTTAGGGCGCATCTAGGAGGTGGTTGCAGCCGCAGCTCCGCGGGCGGCCGGTAGCGCCCCCAGCTGGGGGCAGGGCCTTGCTAGGCAGTGGGCGGGCGAGAAGGAAACCGACTCCAAAGCAGTGTTTTGAAAAAAAAAATCACAGCTCTTCATTAAGGTGAGGCTCGAGTAGGCTCAGGAGCAAGTAACCGCGCTGACACGACAGAGTTGTACTTGGAGTTAATACATTTCTTAGCAGGGCAGCCTGATGATAACGTTTTTTATTATTATCTTTGTGATCGTCGCCCAACCTCAAAGTAGGATACAACACTGGTTTGTTTGCAAAGTGAAATCTCGGGTCTGGTCAAAGGCTTCTCCACGCTGTGGAACAGACAGCGCGAACGAACCACTGGAGACTGGGTTTGGGCACGGATCACAGTTTAGTGATGGTCGCCTCCGTCTCAAATCTGGAAGCTCTTGACCATGAGGAATTAAGCCTGTTATGGATAAAAGACTGACTGAGGTAATTTAAAAGTACCTACGCATTCACCCATTTTACTGTTGGGAAAACCTAGACATTGTCTGTAGGAAAAAAAATCACACCGCTAAACATTTACAGAGCAGCGGTACTTGGCCAGGAGACAAGGCGGTTTCTCACACAGAGGCTGTCTGTCTTCCCAACCCCTCACTTTTTCCCCTGAGCTGAATTTCTCACATCCATACATGTAGAATACAGAAATTTGTTTCTGCGGGTCCGGGATGCTAGCTTTCACACTGCGCGAACACGCTCGCAGTCCTCTCTCCCAGGGAGCGTTGGGATACTCTGGTTACTTCCCTTGTTTGGGAACTTTTAATGTGCTTGTGAGGTCTTAAAAACAAGGAAACACATAAACAATAGCAATTGGTCTTCAGGCAGCAAGGTTATAAAATAAATAAATGCAGAAACTAGTGTTACTGCCCCTAGGTGGGTAGGGGGGTGTCTCTGTGCCGTCTTGTGCTGGGAGACCAGTCCACGCTCGCCCTGTCCGGTCTTGGGCCTGCTGGAGCATTATTTTTCAACCGCGTGTTTCCCAGCTGGCTCTGCAGCCATCCGTTAAATATGTATTTAAAGCATGAAGAACTGAAGCGTGGTGATATGTGGTCCAACGGCTACAAAGATGACCCGTAACAGTTCAATTAGTAGAATCTGTCACACAGACTAAAGCTGGGAGAGCGGGCGGGGATCAGAAAGCGATCCCACGTTTTTTGATCGCTCGTTCGGGCCTACCCCTCCAACCGCGGTGAGGGCGTGTGCAGAGGTGCGCGCCTTGGGGCCGCCTGCCGAGTCGTGGAGTTGTGCGCCCGCCACTGTATCTAATAAACAACTGCAGGCGCGACGTGCGCGCGCCTGGGTTGCTGCGGCTGAGGCTAGTCCAGCTGCCGGCACGTGTCCGGAACCCAGGATTCTTCTTTTGTTACTTCCCGCTGGTGTCTGTCCAGCGTCCAGCCTGCGTCGGAGGCAGTGCTCGGTCTGAGGTTCTTCACTGTGTTGTTCCAATGGCTGGAGTTGGGGCTGGGGTGAAAGTCGAGGGGCCCGACCCGCCACAGCACGAATCTACAGCCGGGAAGGCGGAATCTGAAGGCAGAAGAGCTGGCCGGCACCCCAGGTTCCCTCATGGACGCCCCTAGGAACTGTCCAGGCCCTAGTCCCGCGCCACGGAGCCGAAGCTGCGCCAGCGGTTCTGGGGCTGTGCAGCGGCACCTCGTGGGCCTTGCTCCCCACATCGGACCTGGGGCTGGCGGCTCTGGGCTGCGGGCCCTTTCGTCCCCCGTCCCCCAGCCGAAGAGTAGCTTGGGAGGTGGGAGCAGTCTGTGACTCCCGGGCTTCTTTACCGGGAGCAAATGGGACACTGAGCTCCTCTCCCAGGGTCTCCAATAGGCCCTGCTCCCACCTCCCGTGAATAATCGGAAATGAGAGCTGGTCCACCTGCGCCTGCCCTTGGCGAGTCCTGGAGGCGTCCTCAGCCCTTCTCCGGGTCCTGCGCCTGGCGCCCGGTATGAACGTCCTGGGCAGGTACCGGGGCTAGGCGGTTCGCCCCTTCCCGGGGAATTGAGCTCTCGCTTGCCGAGGCTGATCCGCCCCGCTCTGGGAGTTTCTGGCTGGCCCCGGCGTCCTGGAGCTGTTGGCCCCTTCGGTCAAAGCGCGCGACCTGTTTTTTCTTCTCCTTTGTGTTTCCTTCTCACAAAAGGCTGGTGTGCGTCGGGCCGGCCTTTGCAGGGTCTCCTGGTGGCCTGGAAGAAGCCTGTGCCAAACCCGCCCTGGCAGGCTCGCACCGGGCTCCAGGGCGCAGACCTCCCACTGCTTCCCGGGTCCCTCCCCGGCCTTTCTTTCTGGTTCTCTTCCTTCCCTTCTCCGAGTTCCTGCTTACATTCAGGCCGCGTCTTGGCCCGGCTGCCAAGGAGAGCAACGTCCTTGCGCAGAGCTGACCAGGGGTGGCGGTGGGAAACAAGTTCTCCCGACACTGGAAGGAAAAGGAAGCATTTCAGCCCAGCTCCTGGTCTGGAAACCAAGAGGGATGCGGAATAACAACTTTTGGCGCCCAAACGTGTGCGACATGACCCCTCAGAAGTCAAAACTCTGCAAACAAATGGCATGTCTTCCTGACAGAACTCAGCTCCAAGAATCGTTCAAGGTTATGCCAGTATCCCCGACCTCAAAGCAGAGTACAGGTTCTGTCACTTGGCAAGCGTCTGGTAAATACTTCCGGATGCTCTCACGCACAAATGTGCACGCAGACTTGTATGAAATACGGCTAGTAAAATACATGTAAAAGTGGGCAAAGGTGTATTCTGTGTTTATTTTGTGTACACAATAAATTGTGAGGTCTATGATCTGGATTTCAGGGTGTATGAGGGTCTTTAGAATGATCTGTTGACTTTCATCTCATGACAGCTCTGATCACTTAAGGCAACCTAAATAGTGCAAGGAATTAAGTGAGTCTTGAAAGATTTCATTTTATTTAATCCCTCACTGGCCATGGAAGGGAGATATCATTCCCATTATGCAGATGGAGAAGCTGACACTCAGTTCCCCAGGGTCCTACAAACAGAGGAGAGTTATAGGGAGATGGTCTTGGATTGGTAAAATGGATTTCTAGAAGCTACCTGAAGCCTCCAAGGGTGACACCTGCCCCTTGCAATTTCAGTAGTCTGCTAGTCATCTGTTTGATGACTGGAAAGTGCTGTGAATCCAAGACCCCTTGCTCTGCCTGGCTTAGACTTGAGTGTCTGCAGAGGCTGGGAGGAACACCCAGAGACCTAGGAGATGGGTGCTGCCTGGGTAGCTAGAGGAAATCAATAAACAAAAGAGCAGCCTAAAAAAAAACCCAAAGTAACCACCGCGCATCCCCAGAAAAATCCCTCCCTTCCTGTGAAGCAGGAGTGACAGTCACCATTCGAAGTTAAAGTGCCCTTCAACCTGCCGTGGAATTTTATTGGGATAAAATTGAGGGGTAAAATTGAGGGGTACCAAATTATTGACCTCACCTTAGGATTCGTTATCGCAATCTCTGCAGCAGCCCCTTTGAGGTTAGGAGGAAGACTCATTATTCCCTTTTTTTTTTTTTTTTAATTGTTGGGGATTCATTGAGGGTACAAGAAACCATGTTACACTGGTTGCATTTGTTGGGAAAAGTCCCTCTTACAATCGTGTTTTGCCCCCCAAAAGTGTGGCACACACCAAGACCCCAAGACCTTTTTGCAGATGAAGATACCGAAGATTAGAGGCCAAGGCAGGTTCAATCTCTAGCCCACTGGATCCCACGACCCTCCCCCCATCCCCTCCTTTCCACTCCCCTTTGCTCCTCCCCCATCCAGAAGGCACTACACACACGATTGCTTTGAGCCCTACTGTACCTCCGCAGCCCTGATGTCTCCACTTCTGTGGGGGCCACCCCTTTCTTCAAGTGGGGATTAATCCAGAGAGTGAGGAGGACTCAGTGTGAATAGCTCTGGGAGACCTGTGAGGTTGTCCCTGGCCGGGTGCAGTCCTGAGGAGGAGTTGGGGGTGCACCATTCGTTATAAGGCTGACCGGGACACCTCCACCGGCTGGGTCGGGCCACTGCGGACCCTGGGTGGGAGGAGACAGCGGGCCTTTGAGCGCTGGAGACTAGATTATGAATAGATGACAAGACATGATTGCTCTCAGACACCGGGTTGTGTCCCACGAGGAGGGCGTAGATCCCGCCACCGCGGCATCCAGAGCGCTGGGTGGATCCCCTGGCTCGCAGTATGTGGACCGGAGTGACCCTTTATGTAGACACTGTGCGTGTAAGTGGCTGTGGGATATTTTCCCCATCGCCTTCAGGAGCAAATTCAAGCGTTTAACGACCTGCCGGGTCCTGACTTGGGTCGTGTCACACCCGGGTGGACGCTGCTCTTTCCCATCTTTACCCACGGTCCCCCCCACGCCACCCGGGCCCTCACACCTCCGCCGTCCCACCCGCATCTGTGTGTGCGTTCTGGCGATCAGAGTTCAGTCTGTCAAGGCCCCTCTGCCCTCCTGCAGACCCTCCAGCACCGGGCGCTGCCCCCGCACTCTCTGGCTTCTCCCTCCCCTGCTGTAAGGGTCGGGCTCCTCGCCCAGGGAACCCCTAGAAGGCCCTCACTGTGCTGGAACTCGCCTTGCGTCCCCGGCCCGGAGCAGAGACAAGGCCCAGAATGGCTCAACAAATCGAAAGGCCGGTGCTGAGATAGCTGTCCAGAGTTCTACCGGAGTTTCCACACCCCACAAATCACGAAGGGAGGTACTAGGGGCACAATTCCCTGCTGGTTAACCCAGTTCCCAAATGCCTGATGCGGCAGAGGAGCCTCGAGCGGACTCCGCGCCCGGCCTCCTCCCCCAGACCGCTCCGACCCTGCGTGGCGGGTCGCCACGTCCCCTCCCGGACGCTCGTCCCATATCTGCCCCCTTCCCCTGGCCGCCCCGGGAGCCGACCAACACCTGGGGCGGCTCTCAGGCTCTGGGGGCCCCGGAAGGACACCCCGCGCTCCGCCGAGCGGGAGGTGGGCTGGCCGCTGCGCTCGGGCGTCGGGCGGCTCCCGGCCCCCCGCGGGAAGGAAGGGGCTCCTAGGGAGAGACCTAGCGGGGAGAAAGATGCATGGCCTGGAACCCGCGCAAACACAGGCATCCTCAGCCGCAGCTCGGCGCCGGCAGAGCCCGGGAGCAAACGGCCTCCGTGCGGGGCCAGCGGCCCGCAGCTTCAGAAGGGTGCGGGGTGGGAGGGGCGGGGACGCGGGGACTGCCCCTTGCCTGGGTCTCGGGTCGGGAATGACTAGAGGCTGCCCGCACTCTCGAGCTGCTCACGCTCCGCTTTACCTTTCCGCTCTGTTCCTCTCCCTCCTCTTTTTCTCACCCCACCCCATTTACCTCTGAATTTTATTTTTGATTTTCCCTGGTTAATAAAATGAGACACGCTTAGCTTTGGAGAGTCAGGAGCCTCGGGAGGACTCCACGCGCCCGCCCACCTCCTGGTCCTGGGATGCGGGTGTTCCTTGCAAACGCAAAGTCTCAGGTGCAGCCGGTGAAACCAAATCTCCGTCAAACGCCACCCCTAGGCGACTTGGGGCACCGAAGAGTTCAGGAAGCCCTGCTCTTAGGGCTCATCCTTGGCTTGTTCTCTCCCCAAGGTCCTTGGGTCTTCCCGTCGCAGGCACAAGACCCACCTAAGACTGTATTTTCTTGAGATTCTGCACCCCCAACTATCTGAATATTTCGTTCTCTGCGTCATTTGAACACCTGTTAAATAAAATTCAATGAGTATTTTTAAAAGGTACACACTCATCATAAAACACACACACACACACACACACTTTGAAATAATACAGAAAGCAAATAGTACCATGAACATGGTTCATTCCTCCCAACAAGCCACTGCCACAAAGTCTGTAAACAGGCTTTGTAACCTACTTTTTTCATTTCCCAGCACCTCTATGTCTTTCTACATCAATACATGACCCACCTGACACTTTTAACTGTAGAGTTCTGGGCCAGTCGGTTCCCCCCCACCCCCACCCCGCCACTTGTTGCCCAGGACCTGTCCAGCTATGAAGAGCACTCAGAGCTGGAACTCCTGAAAACCTGTTTCTACTGTGTAAGGTTGTGCTGGGAGGATCTCTGGTCAGGGCTCATGACAAGTCACAGCTCCCTTGCCCAAATCCCTTACATTCAACCTGGAAGCAGATGACCTTTTTTGTTGTTCAAAGCAGGATGAGGGGAGAAATCAAACGTCTAAAACTCTCACATCTTCCAAAATTGTAGAACCCAAGTTCTGCCCTGGTCTTGGTCCCAGTCAACAAACATTCCATTTCCACATTGAACATGCATTCTCCCTTGAGCTAATCAAGTCACTTAAAGACCAGTGGGTGCAGCTTTCCCTGAATACCTGACTCTCCAAGTCATGGGAGGTGCATTCCCTCCTGCCCCTATGAGGCTTTGTGCCCAGAGCTGGTTCTCCTTTTAAGGGGTGTTTCTCTGAAGATCTAGTGAGAAGAAATGGAGAGTCAGGTGTTCAGGGAAATCTGAGCCCACTGTTCTTTAAGTGATGTGATTAGCTCAAGGGAGAATGCATGTTCAATGTGGAAATGACTTGGTTCCTTGACTGGGACCAAGACCAGGGCAGAACTTGGGTTTTATAAGTTTGGAAGACGGGAGAGTTTTAGACATTGGAGTTCTCCCCACACACACACTTTGAATAACAAAAAAGGTCATCTGCTTCCAGGTTGAATGCAAGGCATGGGGGCAAGGAAGCCATTTACAGTTTTCAGAGAGAGTGAAAGGGAGAGGAAAAGGGGCAGAGAGAGAGAGAAACATCACATAAACTAGAACCCCCTCTTCTTTAAAATGTGTTCTGAATAGGTACTGTGTAGTATATGCCTAAAATAAAACTCAAATAGTGTAAAGGGTACTTGATTAAAAGAAGTCTCTCTGGTGCAACTTATATCCTTCCCCACAGGCTACCAGGGGAAACTACTGTTATAGTTTCTTGTGCATTCCAGGAATAATCTTTGCATGCAAAAAAGTAAATGTTTAAAGATCTCTCTTTTCTTTTTTCACACGGTATCTTCCTCTTTTCACCGAATGAAGAATGCTCTTTCTACACACACACACAACATATTTACAACACATTGCTTCTCAAACATCCTCACCAAAGTGGTCAGAAGTGCAAGGAAATCCTCCACCAATTAAAGTGAATACAAGTACCCCACACCTCAAAAAATAAACTCAGTTCCTGATGGTGACGTTTCCTGCTTCTCTTTGGATGCAGACAAGTTACAACACTCAGAGCCCCAGATGATAGCAGATCAAGGAGCTGCGTGTACTGAATAAGCTTCTCTAAGCTGTCCCCAGAATGACACATTCAGCCACTGCCTGAAACTAGCAGGTGAGTCCATTTTTTTCCTACCGTAATTGCAAAGACAATAGTATTTTTTCTCTCCTATCTGTAGGGCGAACAGTCAGAGAGATCTAGACAGACATTTATAAACTAAGAATATATAGAAGACCACTAGATGAAGCTAATGAGCTAGTATTATTTTATTTTTGATTATTTTTGAATATGTAATCATTCAGAATTCAAAAGCACATAATGAAAAGTTTGCCTCTCACTCACTCCTGTTCTCCCAAGCTGCTCGGTCCTCTTGCTCAATTACTCTTCTGTCTATCCTTCCAGAGATATTATGTGCAAATATAAGCAAACATAAATATCTACACTCTGTCCCCTTTTTTATACAAATGGTAACATACTGCATGAACCATTCTCCATATTGTTTTTCTCTAGTTAGTATCTTGGATGTTACTCCTTAGCTGTGGGTTAAAAGTTTCTTCCTTAAAAAAAAAATCCATCGATCCGTAATATGGATGTAGCCTAACTTATTTACCTAGTGCTCTGTTGAAAGACATTTAGGTTGTTTCCAGCTTTTGACTATTACAAATAATGCTCTAGTAAAACATCTTGTAAACTGTCATTTGCACAAGTGTAGAACATGTCTCGTGAGGATAATTCCCTGGAGTTAGTGTGACCCTGTTCCTGGGTCACACAGTCTGTACATTTTGGTAAATGTTGCCCAATTATCATTAGATATTGGTCCAATTTCTGTTGCAATGTGTAAGAGAGAATGCCACACTGACAGTGAATATAAATGCTCAACTTTTATTTTCCTGAATCCAGGGAAATTAGAAACTCTAATTTGGATGTCTGAAGAGGTGATAGGAGTAACTGCTGTGGCTCTACAGGAGAGAACAAGAAAGTGCCATTTCCCTTTTCAAAACATCAAGCTATAAATAGCAGTGGATTGCAACATTTAGTACCATTGCTAATCCTTCCAAAGATTTCCTAATGACTTTTCCATGGAGCAGAATAGAGTGGCCTAAGCGTGTCCATGTGTTATATCTGCTGAGGAATATATATGTGTGAAGCAAATCATTCAACAGAGTCCCTGTGCTACGAGTCCCTGTCCTAGGTGCTGGAGATCCCACAGTGAAAGAAGCAGACAGCATCTTTTCTCTCTAACATTACGTTAAAAGTAATTACAACCAAAATTATTATTATAATTCCTTTTGACTCCTTCCACAGCCCTGTGAGGTGAGTAATCCATGGGCCTCAGTCATAAGGCAGGGTGGCAAACACCACTAATTGTCCCTCCAAATCTGTTCCACTTTCTGCTGAGCAAGTGGCCACCCAGAGTAAGGACTACATTCCCCAGCCTTCTATGTGATAAAGTCATGGCCAACAGTATGTAAATGATGGTGCGGGCAACTTTCAGAGACATTCTTCAAGCAAGGGAACATATCCTTTCATTACAGTCTCATCTCTCAACTAGCTGGAATCCCAACATGACAGTCGGGGCTGAAGAGCCATCAAGGATGACAAGGTGGCCGTGGGGCCAACATCATCGAGATGAAGAGAGGAGGAGCCTAGGTCCTGGCACGATGGGGTGCCAGTTCTGCTGAGGACCAGTGCTCTGGTTTCTCTGATGAAAGAGAAGAACCCTCCTGATTTGTGCAAGTGTTGTGTTGGATCTGATGCAGGTAAGCCAAATCCTAATCCAAGGTAAGGGACTTTTCAACCCTACATGGGGACTTTTGGATGTCTGAAAGGGCTTCCCTCTGTCTGCTGCAGACACCTTTATGAATTGACTATGAATCCCGACTACTGCCAGAGCAGAATCATAATAAAACTCAATACTCACACACTGTTGCAATGTTAGGAGGCCATCCCCCCCTTTAGGGGAGATCTAAGGGAACGATGAAGCAGCACATCTTGGTTACTGGAGGGAGCAGGCAGGAAGCAGTGGTGGTGTGTGGGACCAGCCCTAGGCCAGCTTCTGTCACGGATGCTATAGGTCTTGGTGGCTCATTCAATCTTTCTGTTGCTGCCTTTTTATTAGATACTTTTGAATATAGCAAAGACAACTGTAGCAGACAGCAGGGATGCTCCCCAGGTCCCTTCTGGTCTCCTTTTACCACTTCTGTGTGTGCCTGAAGGCTTTAGTGTGCTTGCTCTTTCTGTGGCCATGTTGGCAGGATGGTACTGAGACTCCTGGAGAGAGCTGAAGGCAGTGATAACACACACAGCTTCCCAGCTTGAGGGTGGGACAACTTCACAGTACAGTTTTTACTCTGAAGGTGCCCCATGGGTTCAGACTAAAGCCCAGCCTCTTTAGGACTTTTGCCTGAGTTCTCTATCTCTCTACGTGTCCTCTGTGACCTTTCTCCCCACTCACCAGTCTCCCCTGGGAGTACTTTCTTTGGTAATTACTCACCCACATATCCTTATCTCAGCATAAAAGGAGTATAGACATCTCTCTATCATGGGCCAGTCTGTGTAGAGCATCCCTCACCTGAGACACCAGCCCCACAGTCCTTCTATTTTATTGCTTTGTTTATCCTCCCTCATGTTGCCTTCTCTTGTATTAAGAGCTGCTGTGGCTCCCACCATCACACCTGCATTCCAGGGAGAGGGAAAAATGGAGGGGGTACCACCTTCCTTTAAGATGGGGCTCAGAGGCTGCACACAGCACTTCTGCTCTCAGCCCATTGGCCAGTGCTTAGTCATATGGCTACACCTAAAGGCAGGTGAGGCTAGGAAACGTAGTTTTCAGATGGTTGGCCAAGTGCCACTCATTGGAGCCCATTGAACACTCTGATACTAAAGGAAATAGAAGAGAATGGATATTGGGATAAAAACCAGCAATCTCTGTTATCCTTAGGAATCACTACCTTAAATGTAAAGCACTAAAATTTTTCAAGTGCTACTTATGCTTGACTCACTGCAAAATTATACTGTTATCTGCTATGACCAATTGCAGGGCAGCGCACTGGGTAAGGATGCTTCTGGAACATTATCTCTGGCATAGCTAATGAGGTCTCAGCACAGGGGTGGGAGGTGGGCCTAGCATATTTCAGGGAGGACAGTGCAGGCAGACCTTCTAGTAGGAAGCTGATGGGAAGTGCACAGGGAAGAAGGCATGGTCCATAAAGCCACCTGTGGCCCCTTTTTTTCTGACACAGGTTCAGGCAGGACCTGCCACCTAAGCCTCTCTGGCATGAGGTGGAACCCTCCTGGTGTCCATGGCATGGATTTAATCAGGAGTCAGCAGGTCTTCTGATGGTATGGGGCTTCTTTCCAGGACTATCTTCCAAGAATTAAGAGGTTTGTCCCCTTGTAAGTGGGTTAAAGGGTGAGCCCCCCTGAAATATATGTGCAGATCCCTGAAACTAGAGATATGCCCTTATTTGGTTTAAGGGTCTTTGCAGATGTAACTAAGCTAAAAGATCTTGAGATGAGATCATCCTGGATTACCAGGGAGGCTCTCAATCCAATAACAAGGATCTCTGTAAGAGAAGACAGAGGGGGATTTGAGACAGAAGAGGAGAAGCAGCAGGAGAGCAGAAGGTCATGTGAAGACGGGGTGCGGCAGGAGGGGTGATGCAGTGGCAGGCCAAGGGACGCCCGGGACCAGCAGAGTCCAGGTGAGGTGCGGGAGGATTCCCCACTGAGGCCTTCGGAGGGAGTGCAGACTCCAGCCAACAACCTGCTTTTGGACCTCTGGCTTCCAGAACTGTGAGAGAATAAATAAGTTTCCAAGTAAGTAATGACTTGTCATGGCAGCCCTAGGAAGTTCACCCCTAGTAAAGACTCAGCCACCCACTGTGTGGAGGTGAGACCATGCTGCAACTCAGCAAAGATGCAGAGTGACTATCCCCTCCCCCTCCGCCCTGCTCTCACTCCTGGCTTCCTCCATGGGGCTCAGTCAAGCTGGTAAGTGGAAGGAGACAGAGGCACCTATCTCCTGGTGTCCTCTCTGGGATGTCTCCTACAGCCAGTTATGCCCCCCCAGTGGTAGGTCACTCTTTGTCCAAAGGCAAACTGTTCTGCACACTTCTCTTTCTTTTGGGTTCTGGAAACCTCTCCTTCCCCTTGTCCTTTTGGGCCAAAGGGTGGGGATAACTCTGGTGCTCCTGGCTCCTCTATTCCTGTACTATCTTTGGCGGGGTCCCCTAAATCCTGGTGCCATTGCAGTAATGAGCCCCTGTGTAAATTAGCTCCACTCTGGGTATTCCAACTTGGGCATGCTATTTCCTGTTGGGGCCCTGCCTGAGACAGGCCAGCAAGAGCCCCACCTCCCTAGTTTGCCTGAGGGTGGCAGTCGGTGTAGAGGGTAGAGCTTCAGAAGGTGGGGGGCAGCTTCCAGAGAACCAGAACTCTGTAAGGAAGAGAGCCATCTATCCTGACAGGTGGGGGAAGGAGAGGACTCCAGGGATGGGGCTCTGCAGAGATCTCCCCAGCCCCACCCTGTACGTCTGGGCTCTTTCTCTGTGTCAGGGACCAGGATCCAGCCTCCACTCTCTGGAGGGCCTGCTGACGTCTAAATGGTGCTGTGCATGGTGCACAGTCCATGTCTCCTGGACGTTCAGAGGTTCAACCAGAGTGAGGTGCTACCTGCCCTGGGGCACTGGAATATGGGTGGACACAGAGAGCATCCCATGTCCCTGTGTTTCTATTACCTCCCTGGAGTGGGAAAACAAAAATTGTCCAAGTTGAAGGATTAGGATCAAAATCCATGAAATCCACTCTGTGTATTGAAAAACTTAAGACCATGCTTCAATTTGAAAATGGGTCTCAGTGTTCCCTGCCAGTGTCCACGGAGACCCCACCACCACCCTCGCACCTTTGGGTACCCGCTCTCACCACTGTTCCTATTGCCTGTTCACTGTGGAATGTGAAATCAAAATCCTGCTGACGGTCCAGCTGGCTTATCCTGCAGAAAGGAAACAGGAGAACTCAGATTTGAAGCCGTGGGATGTAAAATGGAGAAACGTGACATAAAGAGGCTTAAAGGGGCGGCGCCTGTGGCTCAAAGGAGTAGGGCGCCAGCCCCATATGCCGGAGGTGGCAGGTTCAAACCCAGCCCTGGCCTAAAACTGCAAATAAATAAACAAATATAAGGAATAAAGAGGCTTAAAGCAGAGCAGTGAAAGTGTCCAAGGGGACATCCCTGAGTTGAAAGGAGGCCATCATCATTTTCTTCAAAATAATTTAATTTTTTTGTGACAATAGAAGGAATACATGTGATCCTTGATAGAAAATTTGAAAACCAGAATGTTTTTTAATTTTTATTTATTTATTTATTTTGAGACAGAGTCTTACTATATCAACCTTTGTAGAGTGCCATGGCATCACAGCTCACAGCAAACTCCCACTCTTGGGTTTCAGCAATTCTCTTGCCTCAGCCTCCCAAGTAGCTAGGACTACAGGTGCCCTGCCACAACCCCCAACTATTTTTTTGTTGTTGCAGTTGTCATTGTTGCTTTAGCTGGCCTGGGCCAGGTTTGAACCCACCAGCCTGGGTAGTATGTGGCCAGCGCCCTACCCACTGAGCTACGGGTGCCACCCCACAATGATTTTCTTTTTTTGTTTTTGTTTTTTTTTTGTAGAGACAGAGTCTCACTTTATCGCCCTGGGTAGAGTGCCGTGGCGTCACACTGCTCACAGCAACCTCCAGCTCTTGGGCTTAAGCGATTCTCTTGCCTCAGCCTCCCAAGTAGCTGGGACTACAGGTGCC